>APFE030827399.1:157394-224528 GCA_000404065.3 Pinus taeda | reverse complement strand
CTTTTACTTAAATTTTTAACATTACCATGAAATGACTCAGGATGTTTGAGAGTGGTTTCGGCCTCATTGGATTTCATATGGAGAAAGTAGGATTTTAGATTTCATTCAAAATCCAGCAGACTTATCAGTTTTTTCAAGATTTCAGGATTGGAGGATTGCAATGTTTTCATTGAATTTTGTCATGTATTAGGGTATGGAACTCGTATTTAATCAAGAGCACCAATCCCTCTATGTACCTTGATGTTGGTGACATTGGTTGTCGAACCCCTCTGGGATTCACTCCCAAACCAGGAGCTTCTGAAAATGTCACTCCCGCTCCCATTTTCACTCTCGCTCCCCACTTTCGCTCCTGTTCAGTTGAATGCAGATCCACCAGCCTCAATCTCACAGCCAGCAAGGACTCCAGTTGTAGGTGCTTCCTCTGCTTAGCCATGACAGAAGCGCAACCGCATATCTACTCTATCTCAGCATGCGACTACTGCAGTTGCACAGCCTGCTAGTGTACCACTTCTACAGTTGCAGTTGGAGATGATGATGATGAGGAGCCATGGGTCCCCCTGTCTGACTCTGATGATGATGATGATCCAGAGATTGATCGACATGATCTTGGCTCCTCTGGCAGTAGCTACTAGCCAGTAGTACTAGTACTGGAGTCTGGTCACCGTCACAATTTACTTTTGTTGTAGAGGCCATTTCTAGCCTCCTTGGTTATGTGTTTTTTGTTTTGAGTCTTTGATCATGTATGACAGTTGACTATGTATTGCCATTGGGTACCATTTTTATATAATGGATTGGTTCATGAGCCTACTTTGATCATATGTTGTCTTCCATCTATATTATAATGTTGTGTGTTTGGAAACATGAATGAAAATCTTTAAAATTATGTTTAAAATCTTCAAAATTATGCTTTTTTATCAAAAAACTAAATATTTAATGTATTTTTTACAACGACCGAGTCATTGAAAACGAGTCGGCCGAGTCATTACCGTTTCGGAGTCAGAGTCGGAGTCATTGCTCAGCCGAGTCGGAGTCGGAGTCGGAGTCTTAAAACATTGATCTCAGCTTTATTATAATATAAGAACTCGGGTTTTACATGCTAGAAAAATAGTTGAGATAACTGGCCTCAACAGATCTGCAATCATGCCACAATGGGCCTCCAAAACAAACTGAAAAACAAGGCACTGCAACTTGTGAACCTGGAATGGATACACCAAGGGAAGATATGGGTGCTCGCCCACTCTCACTGAATCACCCAAGGGTTTACGCTCTGCGGCTACTGCTGGAGTAGAGAACCGAGTTCTCAACCTCTCATACAAGAAACAATACTCAATCCAAGATGACCTCCAATGGACTCCTCCTCTTTTATAGATCTGCTGGACCCCTCTAAAATATTTTATTTTATTATTATTTAATCATGGAGCACTTTTCCCTTTTTTAGTTTAATTAAAATTTTCTTTTTAATGCGAAAAAAGAGTAAATTGTCTACCATGTCTCCTCAGGTAACTGGAACTCCCATCCAAAAGTCTCATCATGTAGATCTTCTCATTTCAGTTCCAACGAGCTATTACACTAAGGTATTCCATCAATTAATCTCCCCAGAATGCCACCTCAAGCATAATTAATTAAGTTATGCCCAATAATAATGTTGATTTTGAAAGTTATCGGAATGCAACGGAACGAAAGGCAAACTATGTTGATGATGGAATAGGCCAAGAGAATGCCATCAAATCCCATAAAAACTCCTCAAAACTCCATCGGGACCCTTAATGATATAAACCTTCTCCACTAACCTGGCCATCCCCTGTCCTAGAAATCCACCCTAGCTGTACTATGAAGAAGAATAAAAATGGAGACATAACACCATTGGAGAATTTATCTTTAAATAGTAAGTCATTTGTCAGTCGATCCATCTAATCTCTGAATTGTGTACTAAGCTCTCAACCTCTCTTGTATACCTTTTTGAATTAATGCAAAAGTCTTTGGGGTTTCAACGTGTTGTGGTGTTCCTCTTCATGAATATATGGTAACATTGTTTTAATTTCTGCTTAATATTATGTGAAAACTATCAATTAATAGCTCTTTTAGAATAATCTGAATACAGGTATCTTATTCAGTTTGTTGAATCTAGGGTAACATTTTTAATTTTGATTGAATTATCAGGTATCTCTATTTCTTCATAACGTTATTGTTATTCTATTTCTCTACTTGGTTTGATGCTTGATCTAGTGTTTGCAGAATATCTCCAAGGTTTTCATTGAGCATGTGGGGATAGTCTTCGGTTGGACCAGCTAATTCTCGACATATATTTTCTGAAGAGCCTACTTCACATAAGCTCCAGCATTTATATAACGATAATAAAAAAATTGCATGATGTTTTTGGGCTAGTACCTCTCTAAAATTTCAAAATTTTTTAAATATTTTGTGGAAAAATTGATATATCTAGCTATTAAGAGCCTTAGATTATCAGATCTGGGAGCAGAGTTGGACTCATATTCCTCAAATCTGATAGATCTGTAGATTATTTGTATAGATCTGTAAATTATTTGCATAGATCTGTAATTTATTTGCGTAGATCTGAGATTTGTGTAAAATAATTTTAAATTCTAACATTTGGGTTTTCGGTATTTTCTCTATCTTTGCAGATATACTGTGTGTTGTGCATTTCAATTTTTGCTTATGCAGGTATAGATTTGAAAATCAGCCAAGGAAATCTTCAGATCTGAGCCAGATCTAGACCCTAGAGGGCAAGATCTGGGCACAAAGATTGTTTGCAGGAATATATTTGAGAAATCAACCAAAGAAATCTTCAGATCTGAGATTTTTTCAAGGAGATCTGGGGGTTTTGAGACAGATCTAGGCCCTGGAGGGCAAGATCTTGTCCCAAATATTGTTTGCAAGGCCAAAAATTCGAGATTATTTAGTGAAAGAGAAAGATATGAAGTTAGCCATTTTTTTGTGACATTGAGCAAATTTCTGAGCCTTTGGGGCCTTTTTTCAAAGCCCCTTCCGTGGCCTTATTTACCCCTATGGCATCTGTTGAAATTTCTAAGTATTACCCGCTAGAAATTTTATCTATATTCTCTGGTTTATTTCGCCTACTTGTTTAATTACTAACAAGTTATTTAACCATATAAATATTGAAATAAACACAATACAGTCTCAACCATCTACAGATCAACAGCTGAAAGAAATAGACAAACACACAAGTGACAATGTTATTTTTGGACAATCGTGCCTGGAAAAACCGAACTAGGGAAAATGAGTGCAACAGTTCTGAGGGTTTTTATTATTAAGCAGTTTTGAGTACACTGGGTGCCAAACTAGCTCTCCCGACAAGGATAAAAAATCTGGCAGTAATACCTCTCTTCAGAAGTAAATATTCTGAAAGTCTGCCCCACAAAAACCTTCTCCAGCACAATCTGAATCACAGCGTCAGCGCTCCTGGCCTCTGCGTTAGCCAGAAACCCTTTGTGTCAGCCCTTTGAGGCTCTGGGAAGCCTCTCTGGCTCTCTGCGTCAATCCTGCAGCCTCTGTGTGGATGACGCAAACCCTTCTAGCCTCTGCTCAGTCACTGTTGCCTCTGCGTGGCTCCCTCTGGCTCTACGTCTGCCTCTCTGCTTATGCGCTGGTCTTCCAGCACTATCTCTACCTCGTACTCACTACCCCTCGCTGCAACGCTGATCACTGATTCGATTTCTCTTAGCAAACCCCACTCTAGAAAATCGAATGACTAATCACTCTAGTGTATCTTCAACTGACCCTGAAGCCTCTTCTTATATTTTTTCTATTGAGTCTTCAATGGCCGAGATTACATTTCTAATCAATGGCTAAGATTAGATTTGGCTTGATCCATGTTATTTAGAACCTTCTAACCCAGTTTTATATTAATACCCATTAATATTTTTATTTTCCTAAGTTTAGACTTAAGAACCCATTAAAAATATTAATTATTTTAATATCTCCTTCACCGGTTAGTATTTCCCCAAACCATTTCTGATTCTTGGAGATCTCATGTGCTTTAGCCTCTCCACCAATTTTCATGGCTAAAGCAGCTCTGATGTTACCCCAAATCAACAGCATCCCTGTTCTGGCATTCCAGCAGCTCCAAAACCTCACGCTGCTCCCTTTTTCCCTTGTGGCATACCCTCCAAAGCCTTACCTTACATCCCTTAACCCTGCCACAGCTCCTTCTCCTCTGCAGCTCCACTCCTAGGCCTCTGAACCTCTTCCACTACCTTCCCTATCTTTCTCGCCACCCTTTTCCTTATCCACTTCCCTACTTTTCTTGCCTGTAGCAGCCTGTATTTGCTGCATCTTGTTGCCTGTAGCAGCCTTTCAAGGCTTCATGCAAACCTGTTGGCCTTAATTTCTTTGTTGCACCCTCATACCTACCCTTATCCTTTTCAGTATACCTTCTTCCTTTTCGCTTGCCCAGTCAAGCATTCTCTTTGCCAGCATAGCCTTCATTGTCCCTTTCTTCTAACTTTTCATTATTCTTCCCTAAACCACCAGCTGTCACCTCAAGTCTCCATCTCTGTCATATTGTAGTTTCCATGTACTGACAGCTTGTTTGCAGCATTTGTTTTCACCTTCCAAGTAGCAGTGCATGCAGGTAAGATCATCAAAGAGGGCCTTGGGCTAAAGTGGTTTGATGTTCAACTGTGTCTCCTTCTCACCTGTTTTATTACAGGTTTCAAGTATATACTTTACAGTGGTATGTCCATGGTCTAAGGCTCATACAAATTTACTCACATAAACTTGTAATTGTTGCACAATAAACATTAAATGATAAGTCATTCTGATGCCTTGACCTTCTAGTTTCTTGTAAATCTGCAAAATATGATAGGCTGATTTCAGTGTCTGATAATGTAGCTACGGCAGTGGTGAAATTTTTATGATAGTGACCTAGAATCATTCGCAAGTCGTCTAGGATTTTTAACAGTTCATTGCATTAATAAGGCATTCAATATTTATGATTGTCATACTTTTTCTTAAGGCTGATCTTATATAACAGTGGAGTATGAAAGTAAATGGTGGATTTGATTGGTGAGTGGTGTTAACTCATGCTCTAAGGGGTTTCTATCTTGCTTAGACATAGCACTGATTGCATCTAATTATAACTCTGTTTTGGTGACTGAAGTTACACATTGTCTAAACAATAATATTACCATTTGCATATTGTTTCTTAACTTGCAAATCAAAATTGCAGAAGTTGCATATCTCTATTACCTGTCAAAAAAAAAGGTTGGCTATAAAGAAATCGCAATTAATCATATTGCTTTCATGATCATAAGTTAAAAGGAACAAGTGTTATTATGGTTTCATGAAAGTACTTATCCATCTCAAAAGCTAAACATTGTTGATTAGATTGGCAATTCAAGGAGCTATTGGATATTGGAAACTCTTGTTTTCTCACAATTACACTAGGATCTAATTCTATTTGGCATTGTAATCGTTTGACATAACTCAAGGCATTCGAACATAGTGGCCTTGCAATAATTTTGATTTGATATCTCTTACATTTAAGCAATTCAACTTGGTCATGCTCATTCCAAATTTATATTGCATTTCCCATTAGATTTTGCAACTTGAACATTGACAATTAGGGTTGTGAGTGATCTATATTTGCACTGTTGTGCTTGTTGATATTGTCATTGTTCTCTAATAATCCACTGCTCATTTCTTCATTGTCTTTGGTGCTAACATTTCCTTGCAGCATTACTTATCTTATGGCTTGAAGTACACTGCATCATGGAACAAGTTCTCTAATTTATTTGAGCATTGTATCTAGGCACTAGTCTCTTATGATTTCATCTTAAGTGTCATATTATTTTAACTGAAGTTATCTGTCTCGCATTGCTCAATTTAATAATTTGCCCTCTAATCTTCATTCAATCTACCTAGAAAGGTAATTGCCTTGCCTCAAATCTCCTAGAACTTGTTGTTCCAGCAAGTTTCCCATTTCCATCTACCCTTCGGGACTACCCCCCTTGACTTAGCTAAGAGAGAGTCTAAATGGAGTGAGTAGGGATCAGTGTGACAACCCCTACTCTGAGCGTTGCGCCTTAAGTGTAAACTTTGGGCGACAACATTTTTTTGGCGCCGTTTCCGGGGACCAATTTATTGGACCTTGGCTTTGCGACATTCGTCTTCATCATCTTTATCTTCTCAATCATTCATCATTTCTTATCCCATCAACGCCACATTTTCTGACGCCATTATATTTCTTCATCTTTTCATCACTTTATCTTTTTCCTCTCACTAATCCTTTCATCTTCTCTATCTTCACCTTTAGCACCTGGAAATTTCGGTTAGTTTCTTCTTTGGGTGGCAACTCCAATTATTCATCCATTATTTCTTAGACAAGAAGCCCTCCTTTATATCTAGTTGTTTCTCCCTGACTAACCTTCCGGTTTTTGCTATTCATGTTCAAGTGGCGACTCCACATCTTTCATTTCTTACAAGAAGTTCTACTAGAAGCTCACTTCTTGTGGATCTCTTGATTTTCTTGAGCAAGGGTCTCTCTCTAGCATCCATTTGGTCCCTCCTTAGCCCTTTAAGCAAGTCATCATGGATGACTTGTTTGCCCTGTGTCATTTTACTAACTTTCTCCATGATATGCCAGAAGAGGCCATTCATAAATTGCCTTTGTTCTCCAGTGGTGATTCAGTCACTGCCAGAAAGCATCTCTCTAGGGTTACACATAATAATTAGATATTGTCTTTCTTCACAATATAAACATGAAGATGTCAAGATGCGTCTATTTGGCTTTTCTTTAGAGGGTGATTCTTTAAACTGGTTTCATAATTGTCCTAAAGATTCTTTCGCTTCTTTATAAGACATCATCAACGCTTTTAAAGGTAGATATGGAGATCAAGGTGGCTCGCCTTGTGTCCCTAGTACTATGCAAAAGGATTAAAGTGATCTTGTAAAGGATCCAACTGTCAATGAAAGATTTCAAGCCAATTCTCCATATCAAAATGTGCCATATTGCAGGCATTGTGAATTTTCTCATGATGAATCCACTTGTACCATTGCAAGACGAATCCATGATATTGGAAAAGCAGGCACAAGTTGTCAAATCTATGTCGACAATGAAAGCGAAAACGATAAGCATTTTATGGAACTAAAGCAGTTGGTTAAAGACATGAAGTTCATTCAAACACAGCTAGTAAAAAATATGGAGCTTAATCAAGAAAAATTGATAGCTAATTACGCCAAGGATATGAGAGCTTTGTACACCTAGCTGGAAAAACGTGATGAGGAGATGGAAATCATGAAAATTAAAGACTTTGATCACATAGCCACCGTAGTAGAAAAGTGTGCTCAGAATGTAAAGGCTGAAAGTACTTCCATGCAAAACTATTTACTTGTCATGAGAGAAAACCATGCTAAGGAGATGGAAACCATGAAAGCTAATCATGACAGAAAAATAAGCTCTATGCAAAATTGCTTGATGACCATAAAAGCAAATAATGACAAAGTAATAAAAGATATGGAGGTTGTTCATATATGTTTTCAGAATAATTTATTGACTATGGAAGAAAACCATGCCAAGGAAGTTAGTGCTATGAAGGTTGAACACTCTAATTAGACGGATGCCATAAATTTGAAAAAATCACTCTTCAAAATAAGATATAGGTACAAGAATTTCAGCATGGGTCAGAGGATGAAAGAAACAAGGAAACGTCAACAGATCATAAGCCTCCCTGTCTACTGTAGCAAGCTCCATCTTATTATGAGGAGGTCATTTGTTCCATTGCAAAGTGGCTAAATGAAGGTGACCCAGATAAAATGGAAATTGATCAGGTTGATGCTTGCATGATTGAGCCACCAGTGATAACAAATCAGGGTCATGAAAATAAAGAAGTGCAAGTCATAGAGGTCTTGAACATTCCAAATTTTCCATATGAGTGTTTTTCGAATCAAGAAGGAAGTTGTGCATCGACCAGATCATCATTGACATCAAATCCTAACAAAAGAAAACGTACAAACTACAAAGCGAAAGAGAAGAAGGAAAAGGTTTGATACATTTGATGGTCGAAGACAGCTCAATTTTCGGATAAGACAAAGTCATACAATATGCAGGATTGGGCATGGCACATTTGAAAAACAACCCATAGATTTGCCAAAAAGCAGGCAAATGCTCAGTATGCACTATATTGAACACATCTAATGCCATGGGGCATCCTTTGTATTATATTCATAACCCAACACCCTTTTATTTTAGTATTTTATTTTATAGGTAGATTTATGTTTTAAATTTTATTAGGATAGTTAATAAATGAAGAGCTTATATCTTTCCTGTGCTTAATGTTATATGATGATTTTTAGATGGACGCTACTTATGTTATCTTGTGTGTTGCATGGATGCAAATTTTGGATTCTCACATTTCTCCGATACAACAACGTGTCCCCAAGTAGAGCTAGATGTTGACCACTCTGTGTCAACGACCCCATAGCAGTACAACCCCCCTTTTTTGCAAAAGGGATATCGCCTTATTGATGTGTCTGTGCTGTCCAGTTATCATCATAAGCCTAATCATCATGTTATAATGTAAACCCATTCTGCATGTATATGATGTAAATAATCTCGGCAAAACAGTGTCATGTATGTAACAACCCAGGTAAACCTACCTTTCTAGTGACGATCTCCATTCTGGGAGGTTTTTTGTCTCACTGATCCATTCTCGGATGGTCGGCAGAGTTTTTCCCTCCAATCTTACCCCAAATTTGGAATGGATTTTGTCGCTAGGATCTTAGGCGAGTCCTAGTGTTCTAGATCGAGTCTATGTAAAAATAATTTGGGAATAATCCTAACTATTTGGTTAGATTATTTTATTAAAGATTACTTGGTATGTTGGATTATATTTGTGTCACAGAAGTGGGTAATCTGTGAGGGTCTATTACAAATGAGTTTTTCCCCTCATGATGTAAAAATATGAAAATCATGATATAAAGTGACTTGTGAGTTGGAAAAATAATTTATCCCCTCATAGGTTAATTAATTACATTTTCTGGCCAAAAATTAATTAAAATCCTAAGCCAAAAAGTTTAATTAATTCTAGGCCCTAGGTTGTTGTAGCATTCTCCCTGTTGTGGTACGGCCTCACTGTTGCTGGTATGATTTGGAACTAGGTGAAACTCCCTCCTTGGGCTGGCACTCGAAGTCCACCGAAGCAAGGGCTAGGATCTCTACTCAGAAACACCCGGTGTGCTGAACAACACATGCAAACTTGGCTCACTGCTCAAGCGTGCTGTGTCAAAAGACAAATTCTGAAAATGATAAATGATGAGCAAAATGGGAGCCCCTCCTTCCTTTTGTCGAGGTGCCTCCAAGATTGCCCATGTGGACCCACCTCGAATTCCTCTCATGTGGTGGCCCCCACACTCCACCAAAGCTGCAATCTTTCCATCGAACTCTAATATTAGGGTGGCTCTCATGCCAAAAATCAAATGTGGGTCCCCTAAGCCCACTTCTCCCAAGTGTAATCATGTAATACGCCAAAATTGAGCAAAAGTCGATATTTACTTAGTGAAACACTAAGTAGGAATATCACACAAAAAAATCGATTTCCTTTAGATTTTCAGGATGATAGACCTAAAAGAAATTTTATGATGATAATCCAAGCGAAAATCCTCCTCCTTTGGCCATATATGCGTAGATCAAGAGAGGTAGAGCAAATAGAGGCAAGAAAAATGGATCTATATAGAAAAGGTAGAAAATATTTAAAAAATAATATTTACAAAATTAAATTTACAAGCCTAATCTAAAGGGTACGAGGACACCTGCACCCTTTGATAAGCTAATGAGCTCTTTAAATAGCAGATTATTCAATAATAGCTCTTTTAAAAATAAATTTTGAGAGAGGTCTAAAGTAGATAAAATTTTTAATCCAGAGCAAATGGCAAGAAAACCCCCTTGTTATTTTCGAATGATAAGTCTTCAGATGATCCCACTATGGGTTCCTCAACTTCTATGCCTTGATTACTTGGTTAATTCAACCGAAAATTTCCCCAAGTATTCAAGATCTGATCAAGACAATTAGTTTCTATACACTTGAAAAGATTTTTGTTAGATCCACAAAGATTTGGATAGCATAGTGATAGAGGAGTCTAAGGGTTTAACCGAAATCCAATAGATCTACTCTACATAAAGTGTTTCTCCAAATCTAAACAACAACGTAAGATAACTCTATGTCGATGAATCTTCAAGAGCAAATGGAAATAACAATGTTAAAACATTAGTAGAACATGAAGCACAATAGATCAGAAAAATATTACCATATAACTAAAAGAATAACACCATAGTGTTGCCCCCAAAGACTTTATTTTATTGCTCAGAAAATATTACAAAAGTATCAGAGCTTCACTTAGCAAGAGCTCAAGATTTTTCATGATACCAATGAGGAGCTCAGAGCTTCCTTATATAGAAAACATGAGAGTGTGAGACCCCTCCAAGTAGAAAAATGGCTAGTTGACTTGATCCCTCCAGAAAAGAATCGAACCCTTGATGTTGCTACACAAATCCATAGATAAATTTGATTTCCTTGATTGATGAGCTATATGGACCATTTGTTGACTCTAGAGTGTTATTGGACCACTGGAATATCTTCAAAATATTTTTTCTCGAAATTTCTTAATTCAAAATAACCAGCTGGATTAAAAAAAATCGATTTCCCCTGAGAAACTATTTTCTTTTTGGGCCAACAAATTTTTTGTGGGACTTTTCTGCCTTGGAAATGAAACTTTTATAAACTTTCAATTTGATCCCTTTTTGGAAAGTGCGCATTCCCCTTTTAATTATTTTTCCACTTGGAGAGAATTTTATGTCCTTTCCTTTTAATGTTTTGACTAATTTCTGGCTAATTATTTTGCCATGATATGCCAAAAAAAATAAAAATAAAAACAAAAATAAAAATAAAATAAAATAATGACTCTAGACATAACCAAATTCTGCAACACTTTAGACATGATCTAATATGATAATTTACATAGACTCACTACACTAGGGCTCACCAAAGCCCTTACCATCAAGCCCCGCTCTAGCTTTGGGGTATATTTGGGAGAAATACTCTACTAATTATTTGTAGTTGAAAAACACAAATAATTAGCGAGAAAAAAAAAAATTCCCTACAATGAAACTCTTTGGTATAAAATCATAAGCTTACTTAGGTGTGTTACATGGCTTTATAGACATACTAGAATCACTTTACATAATGGCCCACAAGGCTGCAAAATTTGGATTAAATACTTTGACAGTTTGCTAAAGATGATGATGATCTTTTGTATTTCTGACTACCCTGATCATAAAAGAAAATGTACTCTGCATATAGGGTAGTTGACACATGAGTAGTCAACAAGACGCACATGATTCACAGTCGGGTTGTGAATGAGAATAGGCACTGAAATTTGGGTAATACGAAACTACGAGGAAAACTTCTTGTTTTTCGTATTTGAAAAACCAAAAAGGACAAGATGCAAATGTGAATCTCGGGAATCATTTTATAGTCGACAAGTTTTTTTCCGTCAACACATGAATCATTTATCAAATGGATTACAGGCAGATCTAGTCGAATCTAAATCCGGTTCTGGATCTGATCCACAGATCCACAAATCCTTCCCCCAAGGTCAATGGATCCGGTAACATAGAGTAGCAATAATCATATTAAGGCAGTGATTAAGAGAGAATGTCATTGTTGAAAATAATGATCAATATGGCTGTGATCTAAATCTTAGTGACTGTAACCTTGCATATCAAATAACCTTGATATGATAGTTATGATGGCTACTCTATGATTGTGCTATACTGCAGTACTTTATGATATGACAGTTATACTTTATGTATGGCAATGTCCCCTAACATGACAGTGATCTTTGGTATATGATTAGTGACACTTTGATCTATGGTTTGATGTTATAACAAGGATGGCAGAACACCTATGGAAATGCAAATATAATAATATAATATATATATAATATATAGATACGAGGATCATGTATAATCTTTGGTCAGCCCCAGGTAGCCTAATATGATTGATGTGACTCATTGTACTTTGTATCTCAACTAAACAATTGATGAATATCTAACAGAAGAAGAATCAAGTTGGGTTTTCCCCCTTGTGGGAATTTGCTTTGGTCTCTGACCTAACTCTTGGTGTCTCTATTGTGTATGCTTTTAATATGTTGTTCCTTTATGTTTCGTTGCAATGTTGATATCATTGTTCTTTCTACATAATTGTTAATGATGTTGTGATATTATGGGGTGAATGTGATATGTAAATGATCAAAAAGTTCAAAATGCAATTATCTATAACAAAGAACAATCTAGCCCTATCAAATTTAACATGAGATTCTTTCCCATGAACCTCGAACCCTTGATAATGCTCTATGTATACTTCTTCACCAATTACATGATTAAAGAAAGTTGTCTTCACGTCCATTTGATGTATATTCCATCCCATAGAAGTTGCAATAGAAACAAGAGATCTAATAGCTGTGTACCTAACAGTTGGAGCAAAGACTTCATCATCATCTTCTCCCTCTTTCTGGGAAAATCCTCTAAACACAAATCTAGCCTTGTACTTGTCAATGCTCCCATCTACTGCATGCTTAATCTTATAAATCCATTTGAAGGTTACAACTAACTTTCCTTCGCCTTGGTACAATTTCCCATATATAATTCTTCATAATTGATTGACACTCTTCCATCATCGTGTCCTTCCAAACTTGTTGTCTTGTTGCTTCTTCATAATTAGAAGGTTCAAAATTGATGAGCTTGGTTATTAGTGCTACATACCTGGAATACCTCTTTGGCTTCTTGCTTTCTCTAAATGTGCCCTGGGAAGTTGCATGTCCTTCTGCCTCTTGAAGAGTAGTTCTAAGCCATGTTGGTCTTTTCAATAATAATAATAATAATGGGATCCATAGGTTCACTTGGTCCTTCAAGTTCTTCTTCTTGATGATCAACAGGTTATTCTGAAGGATAGGAATGCCTTGAACTTTCTTCCTTAGGAGACTCAAGTTCTTCATTGTCATCAAAGTCCACGAGGACTTCTTTGGATTTCTTGAAGGCAACATTCTCATCGAAGGTGACATCTTGGCCTACTTCAATTTGACGTTGTCCTTGAATGTAGATTCTAAAGGCTTTTGATGATTGACTATATCCAACAAAGATTCCCTTCGTTACTAAAGCGTTAAGCTTCTTCGTTTTGTAGTTAGGAATGTGAATGTAGACAGGGAAACCAAAGATTCTTAGATGATCAACCCTTCGCTGGTAACTTGTGAATGCTTCTTCAGGAGTCATGTCTTCTAGAATTTTGTGAGGACTTCTATTTTGAATATATACAGTTGTCTTAGAGGCTTCTTCCCATAGGAACTTGGGAAGGTCTTGATCATATAGCATAGGTCTGAAAAATTCTTCAATAGACCTGATCTTCCTTTCTACTACGCCATTTTGTTGTGGATTATAGGGAACAATTAGCTCCCTCATAATCTCAGCTCCTTTATAGAACGCAACAAGCTCCCTTGAAGTATATTCCCCTCCATTATCAAACCTCTGAATTTTGATCCTTTTCTCTGAGATATTCTCGACCTCAGCGTTGAATTCTCAGAACTTGTTAAATACTTCATCTTTAGATTTCATGAATTAGATCCATGTCCTTCGTAGTAGTCATTAATAAAGGTCACATAATATAGAGAGCCATAACAAGATTTCACAAACATGGGACCACACACATTAGAATGGATTAGATCCAAAATTTCTTTGGATCTACAATCACTACTAGGAACTGATTTATTGACATTTTTTCCAAGAGCACACCCTCTACATACTCCATGATCTACCTACACTTTGGGGATGCCTGAAACCATTTGACTCAATGAAGGCAAAGCTTTGTAGTGAAGATGAGCATACCTTCTATGCCATAGTCCAAATGGATTGATATCAACGTGTGTCAAGGCTTGAGGAGGTTGACTAAGGAGTCCTACCTTCACGAACACCAACAATTCTAGCATTTTTTATACTACAGCCTTAGGCCACACAACTACTTTTCAATCAATAAAAGCTACTCTATCACCTTTATCTTCTAAACATGATATGGCAACCATATTCTTTCTCAAACCTAGCACATAGAGTATATTGTTGAGATTTATGTTTTCTCCTGTCTCCAACTAGATAGATGTAGATCCAATGCCTTCAACAACGTACCTTGTGACGTGAACTTCCTCTTGATAGACTTGAGAAATGGTCACATTGTTCATTTGTGGTAGCATCGGATGTGCTCTAGCCAAGAAAATTGGTGCAAAGGCTAAGGCACATAAAATTTCCAAGACCCAGAAAAGGTTTGGGGAAATTCCACCCGGTTGGAAAGATATTAAAATAATTAATATTTTTAATAGGGTTCCTAAGTCTAAACTTAGGAAAATTAAAATATTAATGGGTATTAATATAAAATTGGGTGAGAATGTTCTAAATGACATGGATGAAGCCAAATATAATCTTAGTAGTTGATTAGCGACTTAATCTTGGTTGTTGAAGACTCAATAGGAAAAGTATAAGAGGAGGCTTGAGGGTCAGTTGCAGATACACCATATTAATCAATTAGTTCGATTTTCTAGAGCGGGGTTTGCTGAGAGAATCGAACCAGTGATCTGTTGCAACGAGGGGCAGTTCGGCACAAGGCCGAGAATACATAGCAAAGAGACAGAGATAGTGCCAAAGAGACAGTGCAAAGCCTGGGAAGGCTAACGCAGAGGCATTTGAAAGCTACGCAAAGGTTGAAGAGGCCAACATGCGTGACACAGAGGTTCTGAGGGCTGACGCATAGGCTTAAGTAGCTACGCAGAGGCTAGCAGAGCTTACGCAGGGCCAAGAGGCAACATTGGGAGGATTTTCGTGGGGCAAACTAAGTGCTGGTGAGTCGGGAAGGGTCACGTAGTCCCTGCAGAGTGACACAGAGTAGCATAGAAGCTTGGAGCAGCCTTTGTTGTCTAGCTAAGGAGTTACAATTATTGTTGTGAGACCGTTCATTCGGTGATTGATCAGCCAGAATATTTGTCTTCGAGGAGAGGTACTATTGTCGAGGGCATTCTCTGTTGGATAAGCCATTTCTGGCACCCTAGATGTATTCAGAAACTGCATAATAATAAAACCCTCATATTTGTTGCATCGGTTTTCCCGCATTAGGTTTTTCCAGGTATGATTATCGAAAAATAACGGTGTCCCTTGTGTGTTTGTCTCAGTTATTTCAATTGTTCATCTATATGTGTTAAGGTTGCAATTGTGTTTACTTTCAATATTTATATTTATAAATAACTTGTTAATGAAAATAACAAGTAGGAGAAAATAAACCAGATAAAGCAGTAGGGATTTCTGACGTGTCAGACTTAGAAATTTCAACATGGTACCAGAGGATTGCAGATCACAAGAAAACTGAAGGCACCAGAAGTAATCTGAAGAATTTGCAATAGTAGCAGCTGTCTTGAGAGACAAAGTTGTTCCAGAGTAGAAGCAACAAAGAAGAAGTGACGCAGAGGGCCTACGTCATCATTTCGAGCTAGAAGTAGGTTTTGCGCAGAGGCACAGAGGGGCAGAACAAACCTACGCAATGCCTGATCATCTTTCTCAGCTAGGAAGGATCGACGGTGTGGCCAGGAGGAGCAGATTTTGCCATTGTCGAGATTGCGCAGAGCCTGACAGGCTCAATTTCTTCAGTTGTCAGGGCTTGGGGAGTTGTGGGCAGATTATGATTGAGAAGCTGGTGGGGTGTTGTTTTTGTCGATGCAGAACAGTACCTAAGGAGACAAAACCAAGGTAGAGGGAGTCACTACCTTGCCAAATTTCTAGCCAAGAAATCCAAATCTGAGTTGCAATTGCAAGGAGGATTGGACAGGAGTAGTTCGACACTTGATGGGAGGATTTCCAACAGGGAAGTCGGGACTTAGAGAGAGATTTCTAAGAGGGGAGTCGAAACTCAGAGAGAGTCCAAAAGAGGAGCTGAAATGGTTGTAAACGAACAGAGGGATTAGGACAGGTTGGACGGGGCTTCTGACTTTGTCATCTGGAAGGCCAGGATCATGGCAATCCTGGATCGACATCGCATCAAGGACTTTGCTTTGAGAACCATGGCTATCCCAATCGACCCAGCTAAAAACGAGAAGTATGAGGATGTAATGGCGAAGGCGAAGTGCATGATCTTTGATGATGTCAAAGATCATGTTGTACCACATTGCTGAAAAGAACACAACAAAGGAGACGTGGGACACTTTGAA
Source organism: Pinus taeda (assembly GCA_000404065.3). Taxonomy (NCBI): domain Eukaryota; kingdom Viridiplantae; phylum Streptophyta; class Pinopsida; order Pinales; family Pinaceae; genus Pinus; species Pinus taeda. The sequence goes on along the minus strand of APFE030827399.1, from coordinate 208,256 downwards.
GACCTTGTATCAGGGCACTTCCATGCAGAGAAAGATGTTATTAGAAAATCAGTTGTGGTCGTATCAAATGCAGAAGGGAGAGCAGATCAATCATTCCTCCTCAGATTGCAAGAGATTCGTGACCAGCTTACTTCCGTGGGGTCTACACCAAATCTCGAGTTCATGGTGAGGATTGCCCCGAATGCAATTTTCGAGGAGTGGGAAATATTTGTCCAAAGTGCTTTTTGCAGGGCTACCGTTCCAGGATGGGAGGAGATGTGGGCCGCTCTTCGCCAAGAAGAGATCAGGCAGATGACCAAGGTAGGGAGTAGTGGCACGGGAGGGCAAATCAAGAAAGAGGAGGAGGAGGATGTCGCTTTAGCATCTGCGGGACAGCAGGGGAAGAGGAAGGAGGATATCTCCAAGGTGAAGTGCTTCCATTGTGGGGAGCTAGGACATTATGCATCCGAGTGTCCTAGGAAGAAAAACAAGGGAGAGGTTTATATTCCAAGGCAGCTCCAACTAAGGTGGAGAAAGAAGTCGATACTGATGACGTTGTGCCATGAGTGCTCATGCACCTCTAGAGAAGAGGTGGGGAGACATCGAGTTGTAGTCAGGAGGACCACATACTAGAGGTAGGAACCTTGAGGTGCCCAAACTCTTCGATCATATCCGACTACGAGAGCCCTTAACGACAGTAGCAAGATGACAGAGGTTGGGTGGAGCAAAGTGTAGTGGAGCAACAAGGCAGTGCTTGGGTGCAGAGATCTAAGGTAGCGCAGTGGAGGTTGCAGCAGTGCGAGAGGCACAGAGGTGTATCCAGCAACGCAGTGGCAGTGAGGGAGCACAGGATAGCAGCAAGGGCAGCTTCAGCATCATGAGGCTTCCAGACTAACTGGGATGTCAATATTTGGGTCGATCAATTACTTACTTCTCGATAACTGAGTTGCAGTGCAACAGATAGTAGTGGCAGTGCTATGGGCAGCATGATGCAGCATTTTGAGAGGGAGCTGCAGTACAGATGTAGCAGTGGCAGTGGCAGTAGTAAATTACCCTTGTGGCAGTGGCAGTGGTAGTGATAGGATATTGTTATGTGCCTTGATGCACCACAGTCAATTACCCATATATCATCATCTTCAACACAACCTGTAAGAGAAAAAAAGCAATAGAAATCCTTGTGACTTTCATTCTTGATTTTTTTGGGATGTTCTTCATATTCTACAGTAGATGCATGATATTTCCCTTTCTCTTCTTATCCTTTGATGCTTCAGGATAGCTACTTCTATAATGACCAAACTTGTGACATCCATACCATTGGACTTTGTACAAGTCTCTTTTTCCTTGTGGCTTGGATCTTCTACCTGCATTCTTATTTTGAAAACCAAACTTCTTTTTCCCACTATTCCTTCTAGATTTTGCAGCAAAGGCTTGAGATTCTCCTTCATCAAGTCTTTGGATTTTCCCTTTAGCAAAAGATCTACATTCCTCTTGAGTGCAATTGGTCCATAATTCTTCAAAGCTTGGAGTGTCCTTTCTAGCACAAATTCCAAATGCAAATGAATCCCATAAATATGGTAGGCCATTGAGAGCAGTAATGATTAATTTAGATTCAAAAATGACTTCACCCATACTTTGCAATTGATCTCTTAAGTGAGCAATTTGTATGAAGTAAGAGGCCACAGGTTCATTTATTGACATTTCTGCATCATGAAGTTGATTTCTCAATGACATCTTTTAACCAATGTTTTAAAACTCCAACTCGGGTTCGGAAGCAGCCGAGGGTCGACTCCGACTCCGACTCCAACTCGATATCGACTCGGCCAGTTTGATTTCAATGACTCAGTCGTTGTAAGATATATATTAAATATTTATTTTTTACAAAAAACATAATTTTAAAGATTTTCATTCATGTTTCCAAACACAAAGCATTAGAATATAGAGATAAGACAACATATGATCAAAGTAGGCTCATGAATATATCCATTATAACAAAATGGCACCTAGTAAACTGTCCAATACAGACATGGTACCGAGATCAAAACAAAAACACATGGTGAAGGAGGCTCTAAATGGCCTCTACAACAAAAGTAAACTGTAAAACATCACTAGTCACTAGTACTACTAGCCACTGCTAGAGAAGCCAACATCATCTGGGTCAGACTCTAAATTAGAGTCAAACAAGGAAAACAATGGCTCCTCCTCATCACCATCTCCAACTGCAACTGTAGAAGTAGTAGCACTAGTAGGCGCAACGGTTGCACGCTGAGATATACGAGATATGTGCTTTTGTCGTGGTTGAGTAGAGGAAGTGTTTGCAACTTGAGTACTTGGGCTTGGGCCTGGTACAAGTGGATCTTCATTCAACTGAACATTATGTTCAACTAATGCCTCTATCTGTAAACCGAAATCAATACCAATATCCTCGTCAAAATCAAACTCTGTTGGATGACTCTCCACTACCCAATCTGATGTTGGATCAATATCTTCCAACAAAATGAGATCTGTATCAGGTCTTTTGTTCAGCAATTGGTACCGTCTTAGCCAGAGGTTGTATTGGACATAGACTAGATCATTTAATCGTTTTTGTTCCAAACGGTTTCTTTTCTTCGTGTGAATCCTCTCAAAGACAAACCAATTGTGCTCACACCCAATAGCACTACAAATTTGACTCAAAATACGGATTGCAAACTTCTGCCACTGTTGACACCTAATCATGGCGATTGTGTGAACAGTTGTAAATAATGTAAATAATAAATAATGGAAAAGGAAGGTTCATCGGGAGGTGAAACCCAAGAGTCACTCCCTCATGTATATAACTATGGGCAATCTAAATGAATAAACATAGTTCAATGAAGGAGTTACCTCCTGACCTGACATGATATCAGAGCCAACTCCATTTTTGGCTTCTCTATCTTTGTAACTCCCCTCTGCCTATTCTGCCTATGTTCTGCTTATTTTGCAGAACTGACACCTTTGTCATAGCCCTGAGGCCTCTGTCTTACTCCTATTTTCCTGCCATTATTCTCTTCTTTTTGCATCGAATAGTTTGGGGGGTGTGTGTGTGCATTGTAATGAAGTGGAGGTCGAACTATGTTGGCTTCCTGCATATGTCGATGTTGAACCTCCCTCCATTACGTTGAGCGCACTACGAGCCCGACTGTATACAAAATACCTGTTCATATTATAAACACATCAGAGGCATCACTGCAGGGTTTGACGGGATTTGTTGAGAGATTTTGTATTCGAAAGGCCAGATCATTTCAGGCTTCATCCCTTGTGCTTCCTGAAAAACTCTAGTACGGTGGGCATGCAAATCACCAACTAAAATTTGTGATGGGGAATATTAAATCCAGTCATTTCGTGGTTGAATGTATATTAGAGTTGCAATTTGGAGGCCCACGCAAGAGAGTTTTGCAGTGGCCACCCCTCCATAATTTCTTGCACACTATTTAGTCAGCACTGCGAGCAGTTTGGTATCAGCACTGCGAGAAGTTTGGTATCATCATTGCGAGCAATTTGGTTCCCACCGCTTGTTGTGCCTCCCCACTATAACTCCGTCATCGTCGTTGCACATTTCTTCGCAGCTCCTCTACTTCAGACTCTTGTTGCACCACTCTTTGTGGCTCCTCTGCTTCAGACTCCCATTTCACCACCCTTCGTGACTCCCCGTTGCACCACCCTCCATTGTCGTAGTGCCCACCGTGGGGCCCAAACCCATAACATAGAAACCCCGCTCCTTCGGTCAACAACTCCGCACAGTCCAGGTCAATACATTGACCCTCAGTTCATATAAGCATACCTCCCCATACCACCATACTCGAGTTTATTCCATACTCGCTCCCACCACTTTCTAACACTGTGCTTTATATATTAATGTGTGGCTCCCACCGCCTCCCTCATATAATACCCTCGCCTAATACCACCTCACCCAAGTAATAACTCTCTCCCTTATATAATACCTCTGCTATATTTATATTAGATTTGTAATTTCTTTTTTACAAAACTACCACTGGAAGTGCTATTTCTTACAATATATTGGCAACAAAAGTATATTTTTTTTACAGTACACAGATTTTACAATGCATTCATTGATGTCTATTGTGGGGGTGGTTCTCACCAGGAAGGAGAACTATCTAAAATGGTCACGGAAGATCAAACACACTCTCATTTTTAATGAGCTATAGAAAGGAGTCTGTGTTGGAGAAGGAGATAAAGAACCAAAAAAGCCTACCTCAGACAAGGAATTCACCATTTGGGAAAATAACAACAGCAAGGCTTATGCCTTGATTGCAGCATCTGCAAATGAAGAGGTGAGTCGCCATATTTCGCCATTTTCAAATGCTTTCAAAGCCTTACAAAAACTGAAGGAACTCTATGACTCACACTCTATTCTTGAAGTTGTTCAACTCATGATTAAATGATGATCCTCTTACTCTTGCATCAGAAGTAAAATCTATTATGCATGATATCAAAGTCACTAATGTTGACTTGGCATTCCTCTGATAGCTTTTGTCAAGGTACTTTATCCCACTTATTCAAATTATCTTGAGTCATTGCAAGCAAATTGAAACCTCAAAGAAATTACCTTTGACTCCCTTATGAATAAATTTGTTGAGAGAGAGAAAGCTTTTGGGAAGAAGACAGCGCCTCAGTCTTCTGAAGAGGCTGTGTGTCTTGCACATAGAGAAATGAATCTTGCTCAAGATTCTTCCAAAGGAAGAGGTGGCCGAAGAGGAAGAGGAAGAAGAAATTTCAGAGGCAAAGGGGGCAAACACTATCAAGGAGAAAAGTCAAATTTGCATTGCATATGTTGCAATAGAGATGGATCACATGATGCATCCACATGCAAGTTGCCTTGGGACATAATTGAGCAGGAAAGAAATCAACCCAAAGGTAAAACTAATGACAAAGAGAAAGGTAAAGACCCTGAATCGCTCACTATGTTGTGGCACATTGTAACATTGGAGTAAATGAAGACTTGTTTAATGTTTCACTTGCTTCTCGGAAAAATGATTGGTTGCTTGATTTGGGAGCAACTTGCCACATGACTTTTAGAAGAGATTTTTTGAAGAATTTAATGACATAGTTGATGGAGTAGTATACTTTGCAGACAAATCAAAACTCAAGCCATCAAGGCTTGGCACAATCAAGCTCAAATTACCTGGTCTTCCAGACTTTTTTCTACATGATGTTTTATATCTCCCACAACTGAGGAGAAACTTGTTGTCCTTGGTCCACATCCGCCAGCAAAGACACTCCATGCATATGTTTGATGGCAAGGTTGAGGTGAGAAAAGCATCAGATCACTCACTTTTCATGACAAGGCTAGAAGATGAAAGGCTTCTCACGCTGCAAGGTACCTCTGCTCGTGCAAAAAAATTCTCATACAATTCTCATTCTGATGAAGGTACATTCCCATCAAGTCTATTATGGCATGCTAGATTTGGACACTTGAACTATGACAGCCTATACTTGTTGAAGAAAAATGGTGTTATTGGTTTGCCTACAATTCCTAGGAAACTTAAGCAATGTGATGCTTGCATTCTAAAAAAGCATAGCAAACAGTGTTTTCATGGTTCACATTTATGTGGTCCAATGCCTCTTCCTTTTGCAAATGGAAATAAATATATGATGACATTTATTGATGATTAAACCAAAATGTGTTGGGTTTATTTATTGAAGAACAAATCTTATGCTTTTCATACATTCAAGAACTTTCATACATGGATTGAAAATGATGCACAGTCTCATATTGACTCTATTCACACTGATAATGGAAAAGAATACACTTATAATGAATTTGAAAACTATCTTTGCCAACATGGGATCAAACATCAAACAACTGTGCCTTATAATCCTCAACAGAACGGAGTAGTTGAAAGAATGAAAAGGACAATCTTAGATATGGTGCGCTCCATGATGTTTTTCAAGAATGTAAAATTGATGTTTTGGGCTGATGCAGTTCTATGTGTTGTATATGTAAAGAATAGATGTCCATCTAATGCAATTAGAAACAAGACTCCTTATGAAATGTGGTATGGCTACATTCCTTCGGTAAAGCATCCCAGGGTCTTTGGTTCCACCTGTTATGCCTTGATACCAAAGGTACATAAAAACAAACTTGGCACAAGGGGTCGTAACTGTATTTTCCTAGGGTATTCAAACACCTCCAAAGCATGTCGTCTCTATGATGAAGTCAATAAAAAGTTTTTCGTATCTAGAGATGTAATCTTTCTTGAATCTTCCAAAGCTGACAATGTTGTTGAGCGACAACTTGATCGCCTGGATAGACTCGCAAATGCAAAATCATTTCAAGAATTTATTATTCAGATTTGACAGTTTGAAGGGAGGATTCCTATACTATATCAACCTATGGAATCTTCTTCTGAAGCACTCTCTCCCCCGCATGAAACTCCAACCACTGATGATACTTTGAGTGATGTGATTGATAGAATTGGGAGACTCAATCTTTGATTCAGTGCCAACTCAATCAACTGAGCAGCCTGGAACATCTCAGAAAGGTCCCACAAAGTAAATGACAAAGACACTTGAAAGTGTTCATCCTGAGGAGGTTGGAAAGACAAGAACAAGAAATTCAACCAAGCAAAATGGAAGTGATGTAGATGATTCTGATTCACTTGTTGATATGGATGTTTCTTATGATTGTGAATTCAATTTGTCTACAGATTTTGAACCAACTTCCTTCAAAGAAATCGCTTCTCATGTAAATGGAAAGAAGCGATGCAAAAGGAGTATGATGTCTTGATAAAGAATGGCACTTGGAAGCTAATTGATCCTCCATTGGGAACCAAACCAATTGGCTACAATTGAGTCTACAAGAACAAGTATAAAGTTAATGGCCCACTAGACAAGTACAAAGCCAAGCTTGAGGCAAAAGGTTTTGCATAAAAGGAAGTGGTCAATTATGAGGAGACTTTTATCCCCACAATAAAATGGACTACTATCTGGACACTCTTTACCCTAGCAGCTTAGAACGACTGGAAAGTCCATCAAATGGATGTAAAAACTTCTTTCTTAAATGGAGATCTAAAAGAGATTTTTTTATGTCCCAGCCTGAAGGATTTGTTGTGAAAGGTCATGAACATAAAGTATGCAAACTTGTGAAATCCTTGTATGGCCTCAAGCAAGCACCGTGAGCCTGGTATGAAAAGCTAACTGAGCATCTTCTGAAACTCAATTTCAAACATTATGATCTTGATGATGCAACTTTGTTTGTCAAGATAGTTGGCAAAATAATTATATATCCTGTGGTATATGTAGATGATCTTTTGATGACAGAAAACAATGAGCGCTACATTGCATCCATAAAGAAGGAATTAAGGAAAGGTTTTGAAATGACTGATTTGGGTTGTGTTCATTACTATCTTGGTACTGAAGTAACTCAACACGGAAGTCTATATTCCTTTCTCAAAAGAAATACATTGGAGATCTGTTGAAAAGGTTTGGCATAGCTTAGTGCAATCCTTTAACTACTCCAATGGAACAAAACTTAAAGCTCACATCCACTGAAGGAAAAGAATTTAAGGATGCAACAAAGTATAGACAACTTGTAGGAAGTCTCAACTATTTGACTACTCCCAGACCAGACATTTCGTTTGTTGTTGGAATCCTCCCCAAGTTTATGCAAAATCCTTGTGAGGGACATTGGTCTATTGCAAAGAGAGTTCTAAAGTACTTGAAAGGAACTCAAGACTTTGGAATCAAGTATATACAAGTGGGCGACTTCGGATTGATTGGATACTCTGATTTAAACTTCAATGGAGACAAAGAAACTAGGGTATCTAACTTTTGGTTATGCTATGAATCTTTGATCAGGAGCAATGTCGTAGGAAATGCCCCCCCCTCCCCGCGGGAACAAAACCCTGATCCACGATCTGTATGGATGCGTGGGGGAAGTGTCGTCCAAAACGCGTTTCACACTGATAAACACGCTTCTTAGAAATTTCAAGAAGCATCTGCACGAACCGCGTTTCGGTTTTTTCCGAAGCGCATTTCGATTTTTCCGAAATGCGTTTCAGACAGCACTTCAGCCATACGAAACATCAAGCTTCAAAAAAAAATTATAAAAAAATGCAAAAAAAAAAAAAATATATATATATATATATATATAGCAAAAAAATATAAATATTGCAGATGCTCCCTCATGGTCATGTTAAAAATTTAAGTAAAGTGACATTATTAAATGATGCTCCCTCATTTTCGTCCTTTTACTTAAATTTTTAACATTACCATGAAATGACTCAGGATGTTTGAGAGTGGTTCCAGCCTCATTGGACTTCATATGGAGAAAAAAGAATTTCATATCCTATTCAAAATTCAGCAGACTTAACAGTTTTCAGGAATTCAGGATCAATCGGATTGTGGCATTTCATTAGATTATATCAAGTATGAAAGTATGCGATTAACATTTAATCAAGAGCACTAAGCCCTATATGTACCCTAGTGTTGGCGGTGTTAATTGTTGAACTCCTTTGTCACGCCCTTAGCAAAAAATTACCTTTCAATCAAGTCAAAATCATCGATCAAGCATGTTAAGCTTTTTCTACCATATTTTAAGTCTTGGATTAGGTAGTTTGATCAAAATTGGGCAATGTTGACTAATATCCCTAGACAATCGAGGTAGAGGCAAAGGCTAGACAAGAGGAGAAGAATCTAGATTCTAGATGGTTGATGCATCTAAATGGTTGATGCTTGAATAATTAGTCATTAATGTACAATGGATGCTATATCTATCTTGATTTATGCAAAAATATGCATGTTTTCATGTTTTCTACAACTAATTTGGTATTTGGGGATGTTTGTTTTGAGTATAAATGCAAAAAAAAAAATATATATATATATATAGCAGATGCTTCGCTTCCTAGATTTTTGGAAAATGACACTTCCGCGTCCCCGCTTCCAAAAAAAGTCCTCGTTTCATCCCCGCTTCGTGCAACATTGATCAGGGGTTGTCTCTTGGAGATCATGCAAACAATTAGTTCCTACAAATTCCACAGCAGAGGCAAAATATGTGGTAGTAGCTAAGGTAACAAAAGAAATTGTGTGGCTCAGGAAAATTTTGGAAGGTTTGCAAGTAAATTCAACTCCACTCATGATTGACAATGCCTCTGCAATAAAGTTGGCCAACAACCCAAAGTTCCATGATCGAACAAAGCACAACAATGCAAAATACCATCTGATTCGACATCATGTTGAGGCCAAAACAATCCATCTACGCCATTGTTCCACTAATGAATAGATTGAAAACATCTTCACCAAAGTGCTTGGAAGAGAAAACATTGAAAGATTCAGAATGATGCTTGAAGTCAACAACATCCCTTCAGATTAAGGGGAGGAATGTTGACACCTAATCATGGGGATTGGGTGAACAGTTGTAAATAATGTAAACAATAAATAATGGAAAAAAAGAGTCATCAAGAGGTGAAACCCAAGAGTCACTCCCTCATGGATATAACTATGAACAATATAAATGAATAAACACAGTTCATTTGAGGAGTTACCTCCTAGCCTGACAGCAACTAAGGACAATCGCTACCAAGAGCCTCCCACCATTGTGCTGCAAAAAACATAGTTGTGTAATGAGTTAGCTCAACAAATTATATCCAACTTTCAAAATATAAACAAATTAGCAAAATAAGAAATTGAAAATTGAAATTGTTTGTTTACCTGGCTCATCTACTTCCCTTGCAATCCTTGTTAGGTTCTTTCCAAAGGTGTTGATTTGGGGTAGCATCCGATGTGCTCTAGGCCTCAAAATTTGCAAGAAGGCTTAGATACATTCATTCTCCAATACCCAGAAATCGTTTTGGGAAATTCCACCCCGAAACAGTTTTATTATAATAATTAATTATTTTTAAGGGGACCCTAAGTCTAAACTTAGGAAATTAAAATATTTAATGAGTATTAATCTAAAATGTGGGTGGAACTTCTAGAAGAAGACAGAGATCAAGTCAAATGATCCTAACCATTGATTAGAATCTAATATGGGTCGTTGATTGATCAACGTGAGGATTATAAGAGGAGACTTGATCAGCACTTAGAGAACACACCAGAGGTAGATACTCAATTACCCGAGTAAAATCGATTTTGTCAATGGTTGAACTTCGGCAAGAGAAAATCAAATCAAAGGGAAAGTTGCAGCTTAGAAAGGAAGAGAGGACATCATCATATTTAGAGAGTGCAAGGCAACAAGATGCAACGCAGGAACAAGGTGACGCAGAAAGAGCCAGCACAAAGCCTGCATGGGCAACTTGACACTGAGCCAGGAAGAGCAATTTTATGGAGAGAGGATTAGAAGGATGCCAGGGAAGAAGATGTGCTTCACCTGGGGTAGAACTTGGTCAAGAAGTGTCTGTAAAATTTCTCATTCCTATTTTGTTGGTTGTAATTTGTACATGAGAATTTGCTGGAGAATAATAAAACCCTCCTCTGTTGCACTAGTTTTCCCACATTGGATTTTTCCGAGGACGATTGTCCAAAAATAATCGTGTCATTCTGATTGTATTTGTGCCAGTATTTTTCCTTACATTTACTTTATGCAATGTTTTAATTGTGAATACTGCAGTAGAATATATTTCGATATTTGTCGTATGAATACTATAACTTATTTCTGAGATAATAAGTAGAAGAAATAATATTAATCACTACAGTAGGATTTCTATTTAGAGATTTTCACATGGTAACAGAGCTAAAGGGAAGTAGAAGGAAGAAGCCGGAGGACCCAGCATTGAAAGGAGAAGGGAATTTGAAATTCTTGCAGGGGCAGTAATTCGAATCTCCCAGAGGGATGCGTAGTTCAAGCCAAAAAGATTGGATTTCATGGGACAACTTACTCTGAGTGAGTCGACAGAGAGGCAAGTCTTTCCAATCGAAATTTGTCAATGGTAGAAGGAACAACACAGCAGAAGATTCAGCAAGGCTATTTGTCTCAGGTGGGACACAATTTTTCTTGCAGCAGTTGTTGGGATAGGTTAGCGTCAGAAATTGGCACAATATGGATACTCAAAGTGTCCCAGTTTTATCTACCAGATTAAATGAAGAATTCGCATGCCTGGAAAATTCAGCGTCAGCAGATGTTTGGTACATTGTTAGCAGGGCTTCAACTCATATAACTGGAGTATGTAGGAATTTACAGAGTAAGTTCTTCAGTTAGAACACCAAAGGACACCAGCCACAAACAAATCACAGATCAATACACCAGTATTCTTGACGTGGTTAAAACTCTCAAAGAGGGAAACAGTCCACGGCTTGAGCCAACATGGCCACTTCAGGGAATTTATTAATAAAAGAAAGAAAATTTACATAAGTTTTTCTCATGAACAGTCACCTTACAAATGTCCCTCCATGCTCTTTAAATAGAGATCATGGACCAATCGGGTGTTAAGCCACGGATCAAGTGTCGGTAATACCGAAGAGAGAATGAACTGTTGGATCAATTCATCTCTAGAACATGTCATGACCATCGGATTGTAAGTTACAAATGTACATAGTAAAGAAACACACTACCTAACTCTACAATAGACCAAGTTATACTTAACTATTTCCTATGTGTCGGAATATCCTAACATCTCCCCTTAAGAACAATTTGGGATAGGATTGAAGGATGTACAAATATAACACAATAGTAGAAGGAAGGAGGCATTAGAACCTATCCCCCCTTAATGACAACTTCCTGAACTCCAACCATAACTTGAAGTTTAGTAAACTTCGCCTCTGTGAGAGACTTTGTAAAGATGTCTACAACTCGATCATCAGTTGAACAATATTGCACTTCAAGAACATGGTCATGAATGAGCTTTATGATGAAGTGCATGTGTAGTTCAATGTATTTGTTGCGCTGATGTTGGACTGTATCTTTGCATAGTTGAATGGAACTTTGATTATCACACCAAAGTGTAGTCGGATGATGCTACTAAAAGCCAAACAATGACAGAATCTAACAAAGCCACATAGCTTCCTTACTAGCTTCTATGACACCACGATACTCTACTTCTGCTGAAGAAAAGGAAATGACACTTTGTTTCTTGCAAGCCCATGTAATATGTGCAGAACCAAGAGTGAAGACATAACCTGCAGTAGACTTCCGATCATCAGGGTCACCAGCCCAATCGGAATCAGTCAAACCAACCAATAGAGGAGATGCTTCTGCACTGTAATGAATCCCAAACTGAATTGTACCTCGAACATAACGAAGTATTCTATTATCTTCTTTCCAATGACTTTCATGTGGGTTTTGCATAAACCGAGCAATAAGGCCAACAGCAAAGGAAAGGTCAAGACGAGTATGGGTCAAATACAAAAGTTTTCCAACAAGATGACGATAAAAGGTAGCATCAACTTCAAGGGCAGTATAAGAGACAGAAAATTTGGCTCTAGACTGAAAGGGAAAAGGGGCTGACTTAGAGTCTTCCATGTGAAAGTGGCATAGAAGATCACAAGCATACCTGGACTGGGAAAGGGAAATACCTTCCTTGGATTACAAGACTTGAAGACCAAGAAAATAATGCAAGTGTTCTAAGTCTATCATTTCAAACTACTTTTTAAGGCTGGAATTTAGATAGTTTATAAGGTTGGGAACAATACCAATAAGGATAAGATCATCAACATAAAGAACAAGAATGATAAGAGACTTACCCACTTTCTTGGTGTAAACAATATTGTTAGAATGACACCTAGAAAAGCTAGTATCTAAAAGAAATCTATCCATTTTGGCATACCAAGCCTGAGGGGCTTGCTTGAGACCATAAAGGGATTTCTTAAGCCAACATACAAGGTTGAATTCTGTTTGTATAAAGCCAAGAGGTTGTTTCATATAGATTTCTTCATGCTAGTCCCCATGCAAGAAGGCAGATTTAACATCCATCTAATGGACTTCCCATTTGAAAGAGGCAGCAAGGGAAAAAAGCAAGGCAGATAGAGTTCATTTTGGCAACATGGGAGAAGGTTTCAGTATAGTCAATGCCTTCAACTTGTGGAAAACCCTTAGCAACAAGACGAGCTTTATGTTTATCAACTTTTCCATCTGGTCCAAACTTAGTTTTGTAAACCCATTTGCATCTAACAAGTTTTCATCCCTTTGGAAGAGGAACAAGATCCCATGTATCATTTGCCAACAATGAACGATATTCTTCATTCATAGTTGTGTCCCAATCTGGATGGTCTAAAGCTTCTGCAAAGGTGTCAGGATCATAATTCGTTGAAGCTTGAACCAATAAAGAAGAGGCTCTGTCAAACTGAGAACGTGTACGTTGCTGATCTGTAGGATCACCTGCAAGAGCACTTGCTACATCCCGAGTAGCACGGACCCATTTGGAAGCTAAGGAGCTGAAGCAAGATCCTGAGAAGGTGGGGGAGGATTGTCATCCTCGTTGTCATCATTTGAAGAAGGAATAGTTTCAAAAGTAAAAGGCATAGAGAGAGGTGGCACATTCGTCGAACTAAGCTCGTAAGACGATATATTTTCAGCAAATTTTACATCTCTTCTAATGATAACATTTTTGGACTTAGGTGGAATAAGTCTATATCCTTTGACATCTTCAGAATATCAAACAAAAATACATTTTTCACTCTTAGGTTCTAAAGCTTTATGTTTCTCATCCGGAATATGGGCCCATGCTTCACTTCCAAAAATATGAAAGTGACTTAGATCCAGTTTAATTGAGCTCCATGCTTTTTCTGGAGTGATATTCTTTAAAATCTAAGTTGCACAAAATGGGGAAACGGACACGGGTACGAAACGTGACCCCCCCACCAAATTTTGGAAACGAAGAAACGCAACATATATATATATATATATATATATAATATATATATATTATATATATATTAGGACATTTAAGAAATATGTGCAATCATAAACCATATATGATACATTATGATTAAATTGTCAATTGTTAATGCATAAACTATAAGTCTCTAAATTTACATCACAATTATTCATGAATGATCACATAATGAAAATAGAAATATCCAAAATCAGCCACAAGAAATTTCTAATTTCTTGTCTCGTGCTTGATTGGGAGTCTCCCCCTACATAGTCGAACGACCTTAGTGCTCTTGATTAAATACAAGTTTCATGCCCTAGTACCCTACATGCTCTTGATTATTGGGAGTCTCCCATGCATAGAGGGCTTGGTTTTCTTGATTAAATACAAGTTCCATAGACTAGTACATGACAAATCCAATGGAAACATTGAAATCCCTCCAATCCTGAAATCCTGAAGAACAGGTAAGTCTGTTGGATTTTGAGTGAGATCTAAAATTCTACTTTCTCCATATGAAATCCAATGAGGGCGAAACCACTCTCAAACATCCTGAGTCATTTCATGGTAATGTTAAAGATTTAAGAAAAAGTATGAAAATGAAAAATAAAGGAGAATATCACTTTTACTTTAAGAATTTAACATTACCATGAACTGCGTATCAACACTAGGGCCATAGGTTTGAACATTCGGCTGCCCCACTCAAAAAAAATCCTTTTTTTTATCACTTGTGAGACATCTAGAAGCATCTAGAGGATACTTGAGTCGCCCAATAAAAAATTGGAAGAGAAAAAATATAAAAAAAAAAATACAAGAAAAAGTCAAGTTAGAAGAGGAAACTCCGACGTATGGCCCGAAAACTCGTTTCCGGCCATACTAGCCACATTTCCTCCTCGAGAAATGTGCCAGTAGGCTAGAAACGAGTTTCTGGGCTGTACCGTACGGATTTCCCTGTTTCCGTTTCGTTTCCGTACGGAAATAGACCTTGGACCCAGGTTTCCTACAACTTAGTTTAAAACCTTAGAGTGTCATTTACTATGTAATTTGCACAGTTAACTGCTTCTGGCCAAAAAAATTTAAGACTAAGTCCTTTAGATTGAAGCATACAATTAGCCATTTCCTTTAAGGTGTGATTCTTCCTTTCAGCTACACCATTTTGTTGTGGAGTATATGGAACAGAATGTTGCATTTGAATTCCATGCTCAATGCAAAAGTTGATGAATTTGTTGTTAACATATTCGTCGCCATTATCAAATCTTAGCTTAAGAATTTGATGTCTAGATTGTTTCTCAACAAAGGCTTTAAAGGCCAACAAAATGTTAAATACTTCACTCTTGAGTTTTAAGAAGTATACCCAAGTGCATATGGAGAAATCATCATCAAAAGTTAAGAAATACTTGTAGCCAGAGAATGAAACAACTGGAAGAGGACCACATAAATCACTATGCACAAGTTGTAAAGGCGCTGAGGTGTTCCAAGAGGCACGTTTTTCAAAACTATCCCGACAATGTTTTCCGAGTACATATCCAGAACAAACACCATCTCTACAAGACACCATAGGAAGACCTGTCACCATATTTTCTTTACATAGATTTTGAAGGGAGCGATAGTTTAAGTGACCAAATCGCTCATGCCAAAGTTTGCTCACTTCATCATTATGAGAAACAAATACTGAGGGAAGAGTTGATGACCCAAAGTTGTTAAACTTATACAACCTTGTAGAATCATCAGCAATGCCAGTAGCTAAAATCTGTCCAGGATCTCTTAGGTCCTTAATTACAACATCGTGAGGTGAAAATTCAACAGTTTTACCTTCACTTGAATGAGTTATGATATACAGAGAGAAGGTTGAAGGATAAGGTTTATAAACATAATACATCATTAAATTGACCATTGTATAGATGAACAGTTCCAATCCCTACAACATTAAGAGATCTATCATCACCAACATATATATTTTTGGCGTTAGAATCATTTAAAGAAGAAAACATGGCTTTGTTTTTTGCCATGTCATAAAAAGCTCCAGAATCAATGAACCACTCATGAGAATGAGAAGAAGAAGATACATTGAGTGCATAACCAAACCGAGATGCTTGACAACCACATGCAGAAAGTGATATTCCTGAGGATGAAGTTGAAGTTGAAGTTGAAGAGTGCTCCAAATGGATGTTATGCTTTTTCATTGCTACTTCCAAGGCTTCCATCTTCTTAAAGCATTTGGATTCTAAGTGGCCATCTCAATTACAAAAATTGCAATGTCTATCAGTCTTCTTCCCATTGTTTTTATTTGCCTTATCATTTTGTTGAATTGATTTTTCATTTTGAAACTGAAATTGCTTAGGACCAGTGTTTGGTTTACGACCATTCTTTTTAGGATACTGCTTCTTAGGATTCTTTGAATTTGGTTGACGTTAAGCGGCTAACGCTTTCTTACAAGAGTTTCCAAGGTTAAGAAGACCAAGATGTAAGAGTTTTTCTTGTTCTCTTATTAAAAAATCACAGAAGGCATCAAAACAGGGGCACTTGTAGTTTTGTCCTTGAGAAATGAAGGCTTCTCTAGTAGAATGCAAGGTGGAAACAAACACAGAGTAGGCTGGTCCCAACTTAGTAAGAATGGAATAGATAAGCTATCATCTTCTTTCTTAACCTTAACATTTTCCAAGAGAAGTCTAAGAGTCTTCAACTTGGACAAAAAATCTTCAACGGAAGAAAAATTATTTGGGTCCAACGTAAGCAACTCATTTTCAAGTTGATAGGCTCTAATTTCATTTTTAATTCCAAAAACTTTAGTGTGTTGTCTCATTGCTTCATTAGAGGTATCAAGTTCTGCAATATGGAATCTAAGGTCTACAGAAATAAACATCCCTATCAACCCACGTGCTTGATCTTACCTCTTTTCCCATTTGGCTGCCTTATCTTCATCTTTAGGTTTAATTTTTTGGCCTGAGGCTATTTTGTAAAGACCTTTACTTCTAAATAAATCCACAATGTAGGACCACCATTGGAAGTAGTTGGTGTTGTCAAGAATAACTTGGCATGGACTTTCCATTTCAACAGAAACTGAAGTTGTAAATGCTAAAACTAAGTGTTCCAATGGAAAGATTGTAACGACCTATCTATAAATATAGAGAACGCAAGAATAATAGCAAGCATACGATGCATGCATATGATAGCTACATATGCATGTGTCACATACACCGCACTAGTATTTATATACTAAATTAACTATAAGTACTAAATATCATGACATTTCTTCGAATGGAGGTTTCACTCATCCATCAACACTCGTATTACTTAATGTATTATGATTAATAAGTAAATACTAAAAGAAGGCTAATAAATTATATATCTCAGATTATCAATAAAATTATATTAATAAATTAATAAAATGATTAAAAATATATGTAAGAAATTAATTAAAAGGGTTCTTAAAATAATGTTATAATTTTAATATTAAAATTAAGTACTTTAATAAAACATAAAGAAATGCCATTATTAAATTATAAACTATATACATATATTTATACGTGACCATAAAAGAGATGGAGAGGTGATACGTGACCTGGGGGGTGTCACCAGGAGACAAAGTGGTGGGCTGTTGGTGGAAGAGCGGCCACCGCCAAGAAACCAAATAAAGGCAACATAGTAGAATTCAAATGGTGGGAGGAAGGAAAATTGAAGGAGGAACAGAAGTTATCAGCAGGAAGAGCGTGGATTGTTCTGAGGTTCTGGGCACGGGGGAAACAGTCTACTTCAACTCAGAAGCTGAATGGATTGAGTCGCCAGGTTCTACTCAGTTTGGATGGGTAGATTTGGTCTTTTGGTAACCGAAGCTAGGAGCTGCAGACATCATCAACTGTATGGGTGCAGGTAGGTACCCTCAACAGTTCTATCAGTTAATATGTTAGTTAATTTTGTAAGAATTCAGGAAAAATAATTACAGGTTCTGGATAAAATTCCCTTTACTGTTTAACATCTATTGTACAGTCCTATCATTTGGTATCAAAGCCAGGTTTTGCTTAACTTGGCTGGGTGGATTCGTTCTTTTGGTAACCGATGCCGAGCGCTGGAGACATCATCAACCGCATGGGCACAGGTAGGTACCCTCAACAATTCTATCAGTTAATCTGTTAGTTAATTTTGTAAGAATTCAGGAAAAATAATTACAGGTTCCTGGATAAAATTCCCTTTATTGTTTAACATCTGTTGTACGGTCCTGTCAAAGATCTCGAAAAATTAGACCAATTAAAAAAAGCAGCTCTGAAAACGACTTCTGGATGAAGAAGTTATAGCTTTTTTAAGAAAAGTTGTTGACGATGCTGACGAAGTGCGTGAATGTGTGGAAGTGAATGATAATGTTATATTTAAAAAAAAATCCCCTCACCTCCCCCTCCCCCCCAACACCTTTCCAAACTTAATCTAATTAGCTCACTTTAAAAAAATATATATTTTATGTGACCCACTTTTATAAATAAGTGAAAGTCACTTTTACAATGGTACTTTATGAGCTACCCACTAAATTGTAACTTAAATAAAAGATAAAAGCACTTTAGAAGTATAAGTGACTCAATTTTTATAATGTGTGAGAACACTTTTACATAAAGTAACTTCAAAACATAAGGTACATCTGCTTTTTGAAAAAGTAACTCAACAAAAAAAAGACTTGAACTCAAGACCTCTATTCTCATAAAGTAACTTTGGACCCAGTGGGCTAGTTTAAAAGGTTAGTAATTTTTGGAAAAGAGGAAGAAGTTTTTTTTTAGGTCATTGAAGCTTTAGGGTGCGTGCTTACTTGAAAAAACTCTTTTTGCCTACAAAACAAAAATCCACACAACCCAACACAAACATACGAAAAAAACCAAACCTTATGGCTTGAAGTTAGCTTTCGCCAGAAACTAAATATTTTCCTCAATGTTTCTGATTTTTCGAGATCACACTAAGGCACTGCGGAAAAGAGCATACGCATGAAAAAAATCATTCCTTTTTGTTTCTGATTTGCCCAAATCGCGCAGAGTCGCAGGGCAAAGAGCATACGCAGAAATGGAAGTTATAGATCTGGTAATAAAACAGAGAGCTCAATAAACCGAAATAAACAGAGAGATAAATAACTAAAACTGCAAATAAAAATTGTATACCTCCAAATCTTAAAAATGACGTCCCTAGGGCTACCGGAAACCTTTTCACGTGAAACAAAAGGGGTTCCTTACTGAAACAGATGCTCCTAACACAATAGAGCAGTGCTCTCGGCCCGAAAGCAGTCAGAAACACTAGATCTAGGAAACAACAGTCGCATGCACTTGTACTGGTTTCCGATTTGGATCACCAACGGATGCGGCCCTCAAATAGCTCTGATACAATGTAGGAATTTATAGGGTAAGTTCCTCAAATAGAACACCAAAGGACACTGCTTACAAATAGATCACAGATCAATATACTAGTATTCTTGACGTAGTTAAAACCCTCAAAGAGGAAAACAGTGCACGACCTGAGCCAACGCGGCCATTTCAGGCAATTTATTAAAAAAAAAAAAATACATACGCTTCTCTCATGAATGGTCACCCTACAAATGACCTTCCATGCTCTTTAAGTAGAGATCATGGACCAATCGGGTGTTAAGCCACGAATCAAGTGTTGGTAATACCGAGGAGAGAATGAACCAGCAGATCACTTCATGTCTAGAACATATCGTGACCATCAGATTGTAAGTTACAAATGTACATAGTAAAGAAACACATTTTACCTAACTCTACACTAAACCAAGTTACATTTAACTATTTCCTATGTGTCGGAATATCCTAACAGAGTATGAGAACATTTCTCGAGCTAGCAAGAGGAACAAATGGACTTCCAAATAACTATAGGAAATAAAGCAAAATGTACTCCAATAGGTAGAGGCACCATAGCAATTGAGACGGAAGCAAGGACCAACATCCGGGCCACCAATGTTCTGCATGTGCCAGGATTAGGAATGAACTTGATTTCAATGTCCCAGTTACAGGACAAGGGATATGATGTATACTTCATTAAGAAGAAAAGGCAAATTGGGATTCGAAGCAACAAGTTGTATAGGTTGCAGCTTGAATAACCAATGGCACTCATAAGCAGCAACTATAATGGTGAGAAGGAGCGAAATAAATTATGGCACAGGTGAATGGGGCATTTACACCATGGAGAACTAAGGATGCTCAAAGAGATTGTTACAAGGGTACAAGGCCTTAGTAGTGATCATGATGACTTATGCAGAGGATGTGTGCTAGGGAAGTATGCTAAAGCAGCTTTTTCCAGAAATAACAATAGAGCAAAATGTGTATTAGGATTAATAAACTCAAATATCTACGGTCCTATGTCCACTACAGCTCTTAGTGGTGATGAATACTTCATCACCTTTATTGATGATCAATCCAGAAAAACTTGGATCTATTTCTTAAAGACCAAGGATGAGGTCTTTGGTCGTTTTCGAGAGTTTAAACCTCTTGTTGAAAATATGACAGGGAAAAAGATAAAGGTATTGCATTCAGATTAAGGGTGGAGAATATACAAACAAAGATTTCACAGATTTATGTGTAAAGGAGGGCATCAAAAGAGAGTGGACAACTCCATATAATCTAGAGCAAAATGGAGTTGCAGAACGGAAATACAGAACTATTGTTGGGGCAGCCAAAGCTATGTTGTATGATCAAGATCTACCTAGGTATCTATGGGTAGAAGCTTGCAACACAACAGTATATATCCAGAATAGAACTCCTCATAGAGCATTAGAGAACACATGAAGGAGTTTAACCGGGAAGAAGCCAGAAGTTAGTCATCTCAAGATATTCAGAAGCATGGCTTATTGTGACATTCCAGACGAGAAGCACAGTAAACTAGATCAGACTGCAGAAAAGGGGTATCTCGTAGGATACAATGAGACCTCAAAGGCATATAGAATTTACATTCTTTGCAGCGTGAAGATTGTAGTAAGACGGGATGGAAAGTTCATGGAGGACACAGTTTTCAGGAAATCTCGTGAGATGCTTGCAGAAGATCAGCCAGGAGATGTTCCCTTAGTCCAAGAGCAACAGGGGCAACAAAGAGGACAGGCAGGAGGACATTCACCTGGATCGAGTACAGTGACCAGTACCAGTATCTCCTTAGAGGAAGTGCAAATGGTTCTCCACAGACAGAACGACAGGATTAGGAGGAGGAGCTTGTTGAGCCTCCCACCACTAGTAGTAGAACCAACGGAGAAGTACGACAGACACTAAGAGACGCATAGGAGTTTGTTGGAGCTCCTAGAGCCAAGAAGAGGCAGCGTAGAAAACCAGATAGATACAGGCATTGGTAGCTCAGGTTGAAGAACCCTCTAGCTTTCAGGAAGTTGTTCCACACCAAGTATGGGTGGATGCCATGGTGGAAGAATACAACTCCATCATGACGAATGATGTCTAGGAAGTACTACAAAGACCAGAAGATAGATCAGTTGTAGGATCACGATGGATATACAAGATCAAGTATGCTATAGACGGAAGTATAGAGAAGTACAACGCAAGGTTCGTGGCAAAGGGGTATGCTCAAAAAGAAAGAATAGACTATGAAGAGACATTCGTCACAATTACTCCATACACCTCTATGAAATCTGTTATATCCCCCGTAGCTCAAATGGGATGGGAGATTCACCAGATGGATGTCAAGACAACATTCTTGAATGGAGTGATAGAAGAGAAGATGTATATAGAACAGCCCGAAGGTTTCGAAACTCATGAAAAGAAAACTCATGTTTGCAAGTTAAAGAAAGCGGTCTACGGGCTCAAGCAAGCACCCAGAGCATGGTATGGTCGGATTTATAGTTACTTGCAGCAGTTGGGATTTGTCAAGAGTGATGTTGATCCCAATCTCTACTATTTGTTACTAGAGAATGAGCCACTTATTCTAGTATTGTATGGAGATGACCTGTTCCTAACTGGGTCATCCAGGGTCATCTAGGATTGTAACAAAAATCTTGAAGCTGAATTTGACATGAAGGACGTGGGACTGATGCATTATTTTCTAGGGTTGGAAGTTTGGTAGCAGAATGGGGAGAACTTCCTTAGACAAGGAAGGTAGGCTACAGAAATTCTGAAGATATTCAGAATGCAGGATTGTCGACCCATGGCTACTCTCGTGATCACCAACTGGAAGAAAATAGATACATCAGAAGACAAGGAAGTAGATCCCACCTCCTACAGGCAGCGAATTGGGTCGCTTATGTATCTGGTCAACACTAGGCCAAATATTTGTTTTTTTGTCAACACTCTTAGTCAGTTCATGGTGGAACCAAAAAGGGTGCATTGGGCAGCAGTAAGACATATTCTTATGTATGTACGCGAAACAGTCGGATATGGATTGAGGTACTCTCGAGGGGAAGACATCAGTTTGAATGGGTTCATTGATGCAGATTGGGCAGGTAATTCAGTAGACCACAAAAAGTACCTCAGGGTATTGCTTCAGTGTTGGATCAAGGATTATATCTTGGTGCAGCAGGAAGTAGAATTCAGTAGCACTGAGCTAAGCAAAAGCAGAATATATGGCAGCCAGCACAACGACGTGCGAAGCCATATGGCTCAAAAAATTTCTTGTGAGCTTATTCAGAAAAGGGATGGAAGCGACCAAGGTTTACTACAATCATCAGAGTTGTATCAAACTCTCTAAGAATCCAGTATTTCATGACCGGTCAAAACATATAGATATCTGTTGTCACTTTATCAGAGACTGTGTTCAGAGTGGGAAAGTACAGCTACAATATGTCCCCACAAGAGAGCAACTGGTCGATATACTCACAAAGGCTCTCGAAAGAGCTAAGTTCACTTAGTTTAGAGAGAATATGGGTATGGTCAAAAATTTGTTTCAGTAGCAACAACAATTTGCAGGGGCAGTTGGCAGTGGCAGTGCCAACAGTAACACAAATGCAGACATCCAAAGGGAGTCGTAGTACAAATGCAGGGTTGCCAATGATAGTGTCAGCAGCAATACAATTACAATAGCAACACAGTAGTTGGTGGATAGTATGTTAGTCATCAGCAGCACAGACGACGATGCTTCAAAGTCAGAGCAGTATGCAGTAGCAGTATATTGCTAAAGAACATTCCTCGCAAAGAGGGAGCGTTGATTTGGCGTAGCATCGAATGTGCATATTGACGGTGCGTGGAGACACAGGGTGACTAGCTTACTCTAGCGGGAGTAGGGATCGACAGGCTATCAGATAGGGCATTGTATGGAGAGAGTGCTCTCTTACTAGCATATGGGACGCAAGGACGACTGAGCATAGGCGCAGTAGTGTCATTTCCATTAGCATGTGGGAAATCGAGCCACTCAGGTCTTTCAAAGTAGATGGGGGGATGTAGCCCACATCATAGAGGGCGCACTAGCAGAGAGGCCGATATTTTGGCCCATGCAGGATACTATATGTTACAGGGTGGTACAACAATGGGCAGTGGTACACAGGACTACACAGAGTTATGTCATAGCGTCCAGTGTTATGTAGAGGGATGCAGTCTGATGCATACATACCCAACGTTAGGCCATAGCATCCACTAGTGCGCGGGACTATGGAGCGAGGAGTAGGGGCCTACAGAGGAGCATGGAGATGCAAGGTGGTCTGTCATAGTATGTTGGACTGCGCTGTGGAGTAGGAGTGCCTCACATCGCATTGAGCACATGCTGGGAGTGACAAGTACAGCGACACGTGCGAGACCTAGGCCAGTACAGGATGACATAGTCGTAGCCTAGAGTATCCAGCAGTGTACAGGTGTAGGCCATGGTGTACAGTGGCATGTACAGGGGTGCTAGGATGATCAGTGGCATGCAGGGGTGTATAGTGTTGCACAACGAGGTCATGGAGTGTTGCCTCCAAGGAGATCCTTCAACAGAAACACCAAGCATACCTTTGGGCGTAGTTCACCCAGGATTGACTGGGACACAGATGAGCTATACTTGATGGTATCCGCGGGGACTCACACGCCTGACCGTCTTCTACATCCCTCACAAGCGCAGTCGATTTTGCTATCGACTTTCTGCACTTTGGGCATGGGCCACGGGGGACGAGGAGCTCACCTGAGATATTTGGGTGACACTCAGCGCATTAGGGGGGAGACTTTTCAGTAGTGCCATTGGGTTGGTGTGTCAGTCGACAGCCACAGATTGTGGGATGAGGTGATCATCTGCAGGGGTGGCATATCGTTCATCACCGAGCCTACGTCTAGGAATCTAGTCCCGAGGGAGACATGTGTCACTCTTTTCTCAGGGCATGTCGAGACCGAGCATGAGCAGAAGATAGCAGTTACGATTGAGGTAGTTTCCCAATATGTGTCCGGGCTCCAAACCTTATATTGGAACATTATCGAGAGGAAGGATGGCAGACGTAGGGGAGATGGTTGGCAGGGATAGGAGGAATCCACATACCCTGAGTTGATTACGAGTATCGGATACCCATCTTTTGGTTGCATTCATGGGGTAGCTCCTTGGCACACATGGCTTCCAGTGATCATCGGTACTACATAATGGTAGGCATAGGACAGATTAGCATGCATCAAATTAGCCCACGATATATGGAGCCTATATAGTGATCACATGCAAGGACTAGAGACAAGGGCCAAAGGGATTCCATCGGTTGACAAGGCTACGCCGCAGCAGGTCTGGCTATCGGATGCTGCGATTCAGTTGATCAATAGATCACTCGTGATGAGCGAAGTCGTGGCAAAGAGTTATATAGTTCGCTCTTTGGATGACACATCAAGGTTTACAAAGGGTTTCATCATATGGGGAGGCAGACATTCTCTGTTGTTGCACAGGTTCGAAGTTATATTTGGATGGGTAGGCTTGGGTTCCATGGAGATACCTAGGCAGGATGTGTCTCGCCTCTTTCAGTATTCCACCATTGAGTTTCAGAAGAGGAGGATATTGACTACACGATCGGGATTATGACATAGTCAGAGTAACACAACGTCAGCGTGGTGGCACCACTATGGGACTAGCAGGGAACTGGGGCATCACAACTCTTCATAGCTCAATAACCTTTAGGGATGTGTCGACTACTGCAGGGGAAGATCATACAGATCTTCCATTAGGCTTTAGCGAGTCATTGATGGAGCAGGGGACTTCTGGTACTTTCACCGGGCAGGATAGTGAGTAGAGCGAGGGGAGCTTCATGTTGGACAGGATTGCCTGGGATCCTGGTATTTAAGGATTCTTCCATATCAGGATAGTGCAGAGGTTAGGCACGATCCAGTGGTACATCTGGGATCTTGGCATATTTTGCAGTGATAGTGGGGAGCAACAGTTAAAGAGGTTGCTTGCTCAAGCATTGGTTAAGGACAAGCAATTTTTGGTGCATTGGAAGAGCTTGCTGGATGATGATGCCACCTTGGAGGGTGAGCACATTTTGAAGCACCCAGCTGTGAGGTTGCTTGAAGGCAAGCAACATTTGGGAGGGGAGCACTGTCATGTCCCTTCTCAAACACATTTGTAACAAGGTGTTGCTACACAATTTTGCACAATTTTGGCTAAGTAAGAGAACGCATCATTTTCGACATAGGGACTTAGGAGGCAATTCGACTTTATTTGGTTGTTAGTGGAATGTGGGGGCCGCCCACATGGGAGTTCGAATTGGCCCATTCAAATAGATTGAAGGGAAAGTCGAATAGGTGGATGGAGGGGCCCACATGAGGCTAGGAAGGCCCAAGGAGTTATAAGGAGGGAGCATCTCTCATTTTGGATTCATTCTTACACCTTGCAATCAAAATTACTTGACTGTTCACTCTGTTGTTTAGCTGAGTCAAATGGTTGTTTAGCCATGAATCTCTCCAGCGGGAGATTCAACCTCTACTTCGAGGGACCATCTGTGCCCACCCTAGAGAGGCAGTTCCGTAAGTATTTCAAGAGTTACGGGAGTGTGTTACAGCACTACCATTCAACCACAACAAGGAGTGCGTATTTCTAGCTAGTTGGAGAATACGCAAGGGGAGTTTGGAGCTATCAATGATCAAGCATTTGCCGGGAGAGTTAGAGGATTGGAGAGCAGCAAAGGGCCAGCCTTTCTTGCGAGTTTGGAGCTAGCAGAGCCAGCATCCCAGCACTCTGAATTACAGTTACCTGGGCCTGCGCAGAGAGATATCACTAGGCTCATGTGGGAGTTGGAGGAAGGAATTGTAGAGTTGGAGCTGGTCGGGAGAAGTAGGAGATCATTTGGAGGGACATTTGTGGAGGATTGTTGGAGTTGGGAGAGCAGAGATTGACAGGATCAATCACAGTGACGGAATTTGAAATTGGAGGAGGGTCAAGTTGTGAAGGGCCAATTTTTGAAGGTTGGAACCAAGGGAAACACTTTCTGGGTTTTTCTGGGATTTGGGCAAGGATCACACTCCTAAATTTATAGAATTTTTTGGGCAGATCTAAGGGGCCAAACTGGGGTCCTAACTCCCAACTCAACCAGTGGCTAGAGGAGCTAAGGGGAATTTGGCCCAAAATTCCGAAGTCAACATTTGGCCGATTCCTTCATGGGTTTTTCTAGGGTTAGGCCAAGGAGCAAGGAGCTGAAATCTCATAATTTTAGAATCACGGGAAGCAGTGACTCCAGCCTTTCGAAGTCAGCAAACAGAGCAGTTCTCTGGTGCACCACAACTCAGCTTGGCGCAGCAGTTGGCACAGCCTTCATTTCAGCATTTTCTCACTTAGGTTTTGTCATGCTTGTCCATTGAGACAAGCCCAAGTGCACCATTCTATCTTACTATTGTATTTGCTCCCGAAGAAGTAATAAAATGGCTCAGCAATTCTCTATTTCCAGTGTTTCCATGGCTACTTAATGTATATTTCATTTTTCTGATTGTTGGATTGTTTGCATGCTTTGTATATCACTTACATTCCTGTCTAAGAACATTATAGTGGTATCAAAGCCATAATCTTGGCTCAGCCTGTGGGAAAGATTAGAATCAAACAACACGGTGGTCACGTGGAATGAGGTGGTGAGGATACAACAAATGATGATTGATGTGGAGAAGAAATTGATTCATTCCTCAGTTGGGAATCCAGGCATGAGTGCAACTAATGTGGAGTTATTGGCGGAAAACTGGAGGGCATACCAATCATAGGGTCATGGCATTCAGGTGTCCCTCTCTTTTTGGGAATTATGTGAACTAAGGGGTATGCACAAACCAATGGAGATTCAATGGGATTTTGCAAGGATGATGAGAGGTATTAAGAAAAAAGATGAAAGAGTAGTTGAAGGGGCCATGGTTGCCAAAGAGATAGTTGAGCATACACCCATTGATGATGTGTCATCCATTGATGAGGTATTCGTGCCTGTGACCGAGTTCTCAGGTGATAACAATGCACCACAAGTTGGTGAGGTGCCGAAAGACAGCTCCACTAACGTTAAGGAGCTGATAGATACAGAGGCCTCCAAATCTATGACAGAGTTGCTAGACGACAGTCGCCTACGGCTGACTGGTGAGTATATCGTGCATATTGGGTTGTCTATGGAGGAGCAGTCGAAGGCTCATGTCGAGCCTGTGATGGAGGAGGATGTGCCACGATTCCTTGGGCTAGCCATTGATGAGGGGCAGGATAGAGGTCACGCGTTGGGTTTTTAACACAATTCACTTCAGAGGCCCATTGGCGAGGTCTATAGCATTATCAACCCACCCTTATGTGTTGAATTAAGGGAGGTCGAGTTGTCTAGACGTACCCAAGGGGGTGAGCAGGTTAGCAGGACTGAGCTGAGCATGACACCACATCAGCTTGGAGGGCTTGTTCCTTCCATAGAGGATTGCACATTCGATCTCTCCTTTGGGATTGGATGGCAAGAGGTACTGAGCTGGTACTCGATGGAGCAGGTTAGGTATTTGGACACATCCATGGCCACATGTCAGCAGAGGCCATGGATTACCAGAGGTACTCGAGGGTCGGAAGATTTTTGGAATCCAGGTGGGATTTTCCATCACATCATAGAGCTGGTCGGTGATGGTAGAAGCTACCGAAGGATTTGACGCTTGAGCGCACCCATATTTTTGGATCTCCGTCAGAGCCCCAGTCAACACTACGGACAGGATGGTTTGACAAGCAAGCTAATAGATTTCATGAGTTGTCTTGGCATATTGACGGTGCGTGGAGTCACAAGGTGACTAGCTTACTCTGGCAAGAGCTGGTAGGAGGAGGTGGCATCGACTGGCTATTAGACAGGACATTGTACGGAGAGAGTGCTCTCTTACTAGCATATCGGACGCAGGGACTATTGAGGATAGGTGCAGTAGTGTCATTTTCGTTAGCATGTGGGGAGTCGAGCCACTCAGGTCATTCAAAGCAGATGGGGGGAAAAAGCCCACATCATGGAGGGCATACTAGCAGAGAGATCATTATTTTGGCCCATGCAGGATACTATATGTTACACAGTGGTACGACAGTGGGCAGTGGTACACAGGACTACACAAAATTATGTCATAGCGTCCAGTGTTATGTAGAGGGATGCACTCTGATGCATACAGACCCAACAGTAGGCCACAGCATCCAATGGTGTGCGGGGCTATGGAGCGAGGAGCAGAGTCCTACAGAGGAGCATGGAGATTCATGGTGGTGTGATATAGTATGTTGCATTGCGTTGTGGAGTAGGAGTGCCTCACATCGGATTGAGTACATGCGGGGAGTGACAAGTACAATGACACATGCAGGACCTAGGCCAGTACAAGATGACATAGCCATAGCCTAGGTATCCAGCAGTATACAAGGGTAGGCCATGGTGTACAGTGGCATGTACAGGAGTACTAGGATGATCGGTGGCATGCACTAGCGTATAGTGTTGCACAACGAGGTCATGGAGTGTTGCCTCCAGGGAGACCCTTGCACAGAAACACTGGCATATCTTTAGGCATAGTTCACCCAAGATCGACGGGGACACAAATTATCAATACTTCATGGTATCTGTTGGGACTCACATGCCTGACCCTTTTCTACATACCAAGCAAGCGCGGTCGATTTTGTTGTCGACTTTCTGCGCTTTGGGCATGAGCCAGAGGTGACGAGGAGCTCACCTAAAATATTTGGGTGAGACTCAGCGCACTAGGGGGGAGACTTTTCAGTAGTGACATTGGGTTGGTGCGTCAGTTGACAGCCACAGGTTAGGGGATGAGGTGATCATCTGCAGGGGTGGCATATCGTTCATCACTGAGCCTACATCTAGGAATCTAGTCTCGAGGGAGACATGTGTCACTCTTTTCTCAGGGCAGGTTAGGACTGAGCATGAGCAGAGGATAGCGATTACGACTAAGGTAGTTTCCCAATATGCGTCCGGGCTCTAGGCCTTATATTGGCACATTATCGAGAGGGCGAATGGTAGACCTAGGGGAGATGGTTGGCAGGGACAGGAGGGATCCACATACCCTGATTCGATTACCGTCTGGACTCTAGACCTTATATTGGCACATTATCGAGAGGGCGGATGGTAGACCTAGGGGAGATGGTTGGCAGGGACAGGAGTGATCCACATACCCTGAGTCGATTACGAGTATCGGATACCCATCTTTTGGTTGCATTCAGGGAGCAACGCTTTGGCGCACGAGACTTCCAACGATGATCGATACTACACAGTGGCAGGCACAAGGCAGAATAGCATGCATCAAATTAGCCCACAATATATGGAGCCTACATAAAGATCACATGCAGGAATTAGAGACGAGGGCTAGAGGGATTCCATCGATTTATAGGTCTATGCTACAGTAGGTCTGGCTATGCAATGCAAGGATTCAGTTGATCGATAGATCACTCGTGATGAGTGGAGTCGTGGTAGAGAGTGATATAGTTCGCTCTTAGGATGACACGTGGGGGTCCACAAAGGGTTTCATCATATGGGGAGGCAGACATTCTCTGTTGTTGCATAGGTTCGGAGTTAGATTTGGATGGTTAGGCTTGGGTGCCATGGAGATGCCTAGGCAGGATGCATCTCGCCTCTTTCAGTATTCCACCAACGAGTTCCAAAAGAGGAGGATACTGACTACGCACGATGGGGAGTATGACATAGTCCTAGTAGCGCAGCGTCAACATGGTGGCACCACTCTGGGATGAGCAAGGAACTAGGTCATCACAACTCTTCATAGCTCAATAACCTTGAGGGATGTGCAGACTACTTCAGGGGGAGATCATATAGATCTTCCATTGGGCTTTAGCTAGTCACTAATGGAGCAGGGGACTTCTGGTATTTTCACCGGTTAGAATAGTGAGTGGAGCGAGGGGAGCTTCATGTTGGACAGGATTGCCTGGGATCCTGGTATTGAAGGATTCTTCCAAATCAGGACAGTGCAAAGGTCAAACACGATCTAGTGGCACATCTAGGACCCCGGCACATTTTACAGTGACAGTGAGGAGCAACAGTTAGAGACGTTGCCTGCTCAAGTGTTGCTTGAGGACAAGCGATTTTTGGTGCATTGGAAGAACTTGCTGGATGAGGATGCCACCTGGCAGGGTGAGCACATTTTGGAGCACCCAACTGTGAGGTTGCTTGAGGACAAGCAACATTTGAGAGGGGCGGACTGCCATGTCCCTTCTCAAACTTATTTGTAAGGGGGTGTTGCTACACAATTTTGCACAATTTTGGCTAAGAGAACCCATCATTTTCGACTTAGGGACTTAGAAGGCAATTCCATTTTATTTGGTTGCTAGTGGAATGTGGGGCCCACCCACCAGGGAGTTCGAATTGGCCCATTCAAATAGCTTGAAGGGAAAGTCGAATAGGTGGATGGAGGAGCCAACATAAGGTTAGAGAGGCCCAAGGAGTTATAAGGAGGGAGCATCTCTCATTTTGGATTCATTCTTACACCTTGCAATCAAAATTACCTGACTATTCACTCTGTTGTTTAGCTGAGTCAACCGATGGTTTAGCCACGAATCTCTCAAGCAAGAGATTCAACCTCTACTTCGGGAGACCATCCGTGCCCGCCTTAGAGAGGCAGTTCCATAAGTATTTTAGGAGTTCCGGGCGGGTGTTACAGCACTACCATTCATCCACAACAAGGAGTGTGTATTTCTTGCTAGCTAGAGAATACGCAAGTGGAGTTTGGAGCTATCAGTGATCAAGCATTTGTAGGGAGAGTTAGAGAATTGGGAGAGAAAAAAAGGGCCAACCTTTCTTGCAATTTTGGAGCCAGCAGAGCCAGCATCCCAGCAGTCTGAATTAGTAATTACAGTTAACTGGGCCTGCGCAAAGAGCCATCACTAGGCTCATGTGGGAGTTGGACGAAAGAATTGTAGAGCTAGAGCTGGCTGGGAGAAGTAGGAGATCATTTGGAGGGCCATTTCAGGAGGATTGTTGGAGTTGGGAGAGCAGAGGTTGACAGGATCAATCACAGCAACAAAATTCAAAATTGGAGGAGGGCCAAGCTGTGAAGGGCCAATTTTTGAAGGTTGGAACCAAGGGAAACCTTTTCTGGGTTTCTCTAGGTTTTGGGCAAGGATCACACTCCTAAATTTATAGAATTTTTTGGGCAGATCTAAAGGGTCAAACAAGGGTCCCAACTCAGCCCGCAACTAGAGGAGCTAAGGGGAATTTGGGCCAAAATTCCGAGGTCAACATTTGACCAATTCCTTTGTGGGTTTTTTTGGGTTTAGACCAAGGAGCAAGGAGCTGAAATCTCATAATTTTTTGAGCACGGAAAGTAGTGATTCTAGCCCTTAGAAGTCAGGAGACAGAGCAGTTTTCTGGGATAGCGTAGTCTAGTTTGGCGTAGCAGTTGTAGCAGCCTTCAATTCAGCATTTTCTCACATGGGTTTTGTCATGCTTGTCCATTAAGACACGCCCAGGTGTACCATTCTATTTTACTATTGTATTTGCTCCTAAAGAAGTAATAAAATGGCTTAGCAATTCTTTATTTCCAGTGTTTCCATGGGCGCTTAATGTATATTTCGTTTTTCTGATTGCTCGATTGTTTGCATGTTTTGTATATCACTTACATTCCTGTCTAGGAACATTATATTTATCGGTGTATCTCCAACTAATAACTCTCCTTAGGGACCATGCGGTCAATGCAATCAATCAATCCATCTCTAACCTCCCTAGTCAAAGCTCCTACCTCCAGAGCTTTATAATGATACCTTGGGTTCAGAAAAACCCGGCTGCATGTATAGGGTGATGGAGTTGATTGTTCCATATTTGACCAATGGTTTCCCAAATGGGCCCATATTTAACCACTCTATCCTTGTATACTACCTTTATTTACCCATTTTCTTGATCCATAGGCTCATAAATGAAGCCCATAGCTAATCTTTCCCCATCCACCAAACGCAACACCTTAACCAGTGCCTCAGCAACCTTCACAATCTTTGTTGCCCTTTTCCAAAATATTTCTTCATTAGCTTTCTTTTTCTCATATTTGTCATCATCTTTGTGAGAGACCATGGACATTCATTCCATTCATCACTGGAAAACACCTTTTGCAAGTTTCTATGTTGGGAAAGCTTAGATTGCAATGTAAAAAAATGAGTTGCAAATCTAGTGATGCCATGCCTAATAATATCCCTGCCCCCTGTGTGTTTCCTCATCAGGCTCAAAATCCATGACTGATTGTAGATATATTTTGTTATGCCTTTGGCATGCTCTACAGTGTTCTTGACCCAATCTATTTTGCTAATATCCTCAGGCATGAGGTCTATGCAATGTACAGCACATTGGGTCCAAAAGATGGTTTTGTGTGTTTCCTCTAGCATTTTACCAGCAAGAACATAGTTAGAGGCATTATCTGTGTGATTTGAATAACAATAACCACCTCCACCTTTACAAAAACCTCATCCAAAAGCTGAAACAACAAGTGTGCATCTTTCACCCTATCAGATGTTGATTTGGGGCAGCATTGGATGAGCTCTAGCCACGAAAATTGGTGGAGAGGCTAAAGCACATGAGATTTCCAATACCCATAAATTCTTTGGGTAGAACCTAACCAGTTTGGGAGATATTAAAATAATTAATATTTTTAATGGACTCCCTAAGTCTAAACTTAAGGAAAAAAATATTAATGTGAATTAATATAAAACTGAGTTAGAATGGTACAAAAGTCATGGATCAAACCAGATCTAATCTTAGTCGTTGATTAGGGACTTAATCTCGGTCGTTGAATTGTCAATCAAAAAAGTATAAGAGGAGGCTTGAGGGTCACTTGGAGACACACCAAATTGATCAAGAATTCAATTTTCTGGGGTAGGGCTTGCTGAGGAAATTGAAGGAGTGATCAGAGTTGCAGCTGAGGGGCAGTGAATGCCGTACCAGAAAGGCAGAGATAATATCAGGAGCATCAGCGCAGAAGCCAAAGCCAACCAGAGGCCACGAAGAGCAAGCTAGAGGCCACGCAGAGCCAGACAGAGGTCATGCAGAGCCAGCCAGGAGTCACGCAGAGCATGAGGAGGGCCAACGTGGGAGACGCAGAGGCTCCAGAAGCTAACGCAGAGCCCCGAGAGGCTGACACTAGGCCAGAAAGGCCAACTCTGGGCCAAAGAGGCTAACACAGACCCTAGAGGGTGACTCCGGGAGATTTCGTGGCGCAGATTGGGGCTAATATCTGTCTCTGACTCAGAGGTACTACTATTCGGTGAGCCATTTTTGGCACCCACATTATATTCTGAAACTACTTAATAATAAAACCCTCAGATAGTTGCATCGATTTTACCGCATTGGGTTCTTCCGGGGACATTAGTCCAAAAAAAACTGTGTCACTTGTGTGCTTGTTTTTCCTTCAATTGATGATCTATATGTGTTGAGCATAAACTTGTATTTATTTTCAATATTTACATGGTAAATAACTTGTTCATTAACAAAACAAACAAGAAGAAATGAATCAGAAAGTACATGAAGGATTTCTAACAGTTAGACTTCGAAATTCCAACATGTTATTAGAGAGTGGTTGCAAATCACAAGAGAACTCAGGGCATCAGCCGAGTAGAGCAGCAACAGCAGAAACAGCTGTCCCGAGTGACAAAAGCTGTTCCTAGAGGAAAAGCAGCAAGGAAGGGATGACGCAGTGCCTGAGTCATCAAGTTTAAGCCAAGAGAAGGATCAGTGCAGTGGCAGAAAGGAGCAGACCTAACCTACATAGTGCCCGATCATCTTTCTCAGTCAGGAAAGATTGATGCCCGTGGCCAGGAGGTGCGAATTTCGTTGGTGTCGAGATTGTGCAGAGTCTAGAGGCTCTAACCTTCAAGTTGCTGGGGCATAGGAGGTTGTGGAGAAGTTGTGGAGCGAAGTTGGTGGGGTATTGTGGTCAGAACAGTACCTAACAGGGAAAGACCAAGGAGGAGGGAGTTGCTACTAAGGATTTCTAGCCAAGAAATCTGGATCAGTGGTGACGCTGCACTAACGACCATAGTGGGGGCATCTCGACATTGGCAGAGGGGTTTTCAGGAGGGAAATCGAGGCTCAGAGGGAGTCACACTGAGAACTTCCAGGAGGGAAGTAGAGACTCTCGAAAGAGTCGAAAAAGGAGCAACGAGATGGCAGTAAATGGACTAAGAGATCAGGACAGACTAGACGGAGCCTCAAACTCCGTAGTCTCGAAGGCCAGGATCTTGTCCGTTCTAGACAAGAATTATCTCAAGGACTTCACCTTGAAAACGATAGCAATCACAATCGACCCAGCTAAGAACGATAAGTACGAGGAGGCAATGGCGAGGGCCAAGAGCATCATCCTTGACGGGGTCAAGGACCATGTAGTACCACATATTGCCGAAAAGGACACGGCAAATGCGATGTGGGAGGCCTTGACGAAATTGTATCAGCATACTTCTGTGCAGAGGAAGATGCTACTAGAAAATCCGTAGTGGCCATATCAAATGTAGAAAGGAGAACAGATCGACATGTTCCTCGGTTGATTGAAGGAGATTCGGGATCAGCTGACTTCCATAGAGGCCACACCGAATCAGGAATTAATAGTGAGGACCGCATTGAACGCAGTGTCAGAGGATTGGGAGGTATTTGTCCAAAGCATATTGGGCAGATCGACCCTTCCAAAGTGGGAGGAACTGTGGGCAGCTCTTCGTCAGGAAGAGATTAGAAGGCTAACCAAAGCAGGAAGCAGCGGCAAGGGGGTCAGAATCAAGAAGGAGGAAGAGGAGGATTCTGCCCTAGCATCTGAGGGAAAGCAGGAGAAACGAAAGAAGGACATCTCCAAGGTCAAATGCTTCCACTGTGGGGAACTGGGTCATTATGCGACCTAGTGTCCAAGGAAGAAGAGCAAGTGAGAGGCTTCTGAGACCAAGGCTGCGCCAGCAAGGGCGGAGATTGAAGTGGAGACAGATGATGATTGTGCCATGAGTGTTCATGCACCTCGTGAGAGGAAGTGGGGAGACATCTAGTTGTATTCAGACGGACTACAAGCGATGAGGGGCAGGATCCTCGAGATACCCAACCTCTTGGATTATACGTTGCTACAGGAGCCCCGAAGTGTAGCAAAATGACGGAGATGTCAAAGTTGGGAGCTTAGTTACTTACTTCTCAGTAATTGAGTTGCAATGCAACAATTAGCAGTGGCAGTGCTACGGGCAGCACGATGCAGCATGATGTTAGGGAATACAGTGCAAACGTAGCAGTGGTAGTGGCAGGGCCATGGGCAACAGCATGGATGCAGAGGCAGCTGTTGTACAGATGCAGCAGTGGCAGTGGCAGGACCATGGGTAGCAGTACATTATGCAACAGTACAAAGGATGTTGGGCAGCAGGCCTAGCATCAACACAAGGACTGATGTTGGAAGATCAAGGTGACGCTCAATGAGGAGTATTACTAGAGCACAGTGCTCGCTAAGAGGGAGTGTTGATTTGGAGTAGCATTGGATGTGCTCTAGCCACGAAAATTGGTGGAGACACTAAAGCACATGAGATCTCCAATAGCCAGAAATGTTTTGGGCATAATCTAACCAGTTTGGGAGATATTAAAATAATTAATATTTTTAATGGAGTCCCTAAGTCTAAACTTAGGGAAAATAAAATATTAATGTGAATTAATATGAAACTGAGCTAGAATGGTCCAAAAGTCATGGATCAAGCCAAATCTAATCTTAGTCGTTGATTAGGGACTTAATCTCGGCTGTTGAATTGTCAACGAGAAAAGTATAAGATGAGGCTTGAGGGTCACTTGGAGAACACACTGAGTTGATCAAGAATTCAATTTTCAGGGGCTGGCCTTGCTAAGGAAATCGAAGGAGTGATCAGAGTTGCAGCTGAGGGGCAGTGAATGCAGTAGCAGAGAGGCAGAGATACTACCGGGAGCATCAGTGCAGAAGCGAGGAGAGCGTTGACGCAGAGCTAGCTAGAGGCCACACAGAGGCAGCCAGCCAAGAGCTGCACAAAGCCTGAGGAGGGCCAACGTAGGAGACGTAGAGGCTCCAGAGGCTGACGCAGAGCCCTGAGAGGTTGACGCTGGGCCAGAAAGGCTGACGCTGGGCCAGAAAGGCCAACACAGACCCTAGAGGTTGATGCTAGGAGATTTTGCGGGGCAGATTGGAGCTAATATCTGTCTCCGACTAAGAGGTACTACTGCCGAGGGAATTCTCTGTTGGGTGAGCCATTTTTGGCACCCTTATTGTATTCTAAAACTACTTAATCATAAATCCCTTAGATAGTTGCACTAGTTTTCCCGCATTGGGTTTTTCCGGGGACATTAGTCCAAAAATAACAGTGTCACTTGTGTGCTTGTTTTTCCTTCAATTGATGATTTGTATGTGTTGAGCATGTACTTTTATTTATTTTCAGTGTTTACATGGTAAATAACTTGTTAATTAACATAACAAGTAGGAAGAAATGAATCAGAAACTACATGAAGGATTTCTAATAGTTAGACTTAGAAATCCCAACACCATATGCATCAACTGATTTTACAAACATCATTCCCTATGAGCAAAAAATAAGAAATTTTATGATGGTATGGTTCCTTTGATCAGTCCATTCATCTGACATGATGGTACATCCAATTTCTGCCCATGAGCTTTTGAAATCTTTCAAATATTCATCAATGGAGGAAACTTCTTTTTGCAAAAGAGATCTCCTTATGTTATGGCCCTTCCTAAATGAATTTGTAACAGATTTTGTCTCTGCACAATTTTGTTAAATTTTGTTAAGAAAAGGACCCAAGAAATTTTGAATTAGGAACCTAGGAGAAATGAAGACCAGATTAATTTGCTTTGCTAATGGAAGGTGGGGGTCACCCACGTCAGAAAACACCTAGGCAATTCAAATCGCCTTGGAGGGAAATCGTATCGTTGTTGGAGGGGACCACATGAGGAAAAGGGCAGCCCACGAAGTCATAAGGAGGAAGAGCTCCTCACTTGGGCATTCATTCGCTCTCGCATATCGAAATCACTTGATTGTTTGCTCGAGTTGCTTAACTGAGTCAACTTGCTGCCTAGCCACGAATCACTCAAGCGGGAGATTCAACCTTACCTTCGGGGGACGATGAGTGCCACCTTAAGAAGGCAAGCACCTAAAGGAGAACTAGGGAGGATTCGTGGCAAGCACATTTAGCCACCAACCAGCAGTGCATATTTTTGGGCCAACAAAGAAGGGAACATGCAGTTGGGGACAAAGTTTTGGTGGGCCAGCACTTGCTGGAGGAACCTAAAGAGTTGAAGGATATTAGGAGACCAACACTTGAGAGGAGTTTTGGAGTAGGTGGGTGTAGCAATTAGGCAATTCGAAACTCAACCTTGGAAGATAGCGCAGAGGGCCAGACTGGGCATCACGTGGGTCTTGAGGGAGAGAGCCACAGCACCAGAATCACATTTGGGAAGGAAGGAAATTCATAAGGGGTCTCATTCTGGTGATTTGGGGTAGTTCTGGAGAGCTTTCCCATCTTCATTCAAACAAGCCGAGTTTATCGGCTTCAGTAGAGGACAGTCTCCTTGGGGGTCGAGTTTCAGAAGTTTGAACTAGGCCAAACCCCTCCTAGGTTTTGGTGTGTTTTTGTTGAGGATCCGAGAGCTAAAGTTTTATAATTTTCTGAGCACGGGAAGTAGTGATTCCAGCCTTTTTGTTCCAGCAGAGAGCGCAGTTTCTAAGCAGCGCAGATTATTTCTAGAGCAATAGTTGGGCAACCCTCAGATCACCTTTTGCTCACTTGGGTTTTGTCATGCTTTTCCTTGGAGACAAGCCCAGGTGCACCATTCCATTCATTGTTGTATTTTCCCTTCATGGTTTAATAAAATGGCTCAGCAGTTCCCTACCTTCCAGCATTTTCGTGGGTGTATGATGTTTATTTCTCATTTCTAAATATTGGATTGTTTGTTTGCTTTGTTTATCACTTAATTTCCTAGTTAGGAACAATACAGTGGTATCAGTGCCTAGGTCTTGGCTCAGCCGTAGGGAGTTTCTCCTATGAGAGAAGGGGACCAACATAATATTACATACAGGAGGCAGACGTACAGAAGCAGAGAAAGAGAGTTGGAGATCACTACTATGGATATGTGAATGGCAGTAGTAGCAGAGGAAGACATGGGAGAGCCGAAGAGCAGGGAGGAGATGGCTTTAGGTAGCCTCTTGAAGGCTTTGAATGATCTAGCAAAGGGGTAGAAGGAAATGCTAGAGGAGATTAAAATGTAGAACCAGGAGAGAACCACCTCTAG
Source organism: Pinus taeda (assembly GCA_000404065.3). Taxonomy (NCBI): domain Eukaryota; kingdom Viridiplantae; phylum Streptophyta; class Pinopsida; order Pinales; family Pinaceae; genus Pinus; species Pinus taeda. The sequence continues at coordinate 169,906 of APFE030827399.1, read as the reverse complement.
GGGATTCCTATTTCGGAAAACTTTAGGGGCCTCTCAACAATTCGACCTCCCTTCACCTGTAGCACAACCTCCATCAGTGAGTGGGCCAACTCAAGCCACACTACCCTCTTTCGTGCTTTTGGCACAAGTTGAACCAGCAGGCACCGAAGACCCTTCAAAGATGGGAGAACACTTCAGAGAATGGCAATGCATGGGTGCAAACTTCAGGGAAGCACTCTCTTTCAGAGACTTCTGCAAGCTCAAGCAGAATGAGAAGAGCAAAGGTTATGGAGGACAGGGCACGCAAAGCTATGAGTTGCAGAGAACGATGGGGAGCATGTACTTTCCTACATTCAATGGCAGTGCCAAGTGCATTGCTCGGGCAGGGGTTGAGAAGATGGACACATATTTTGAGCTTAACCGGATGACAGAGCTGGAAGCCATCAAGATGGCCATGCTGCACATGGAGGAGGCAACCCACAACTGGTGGTTTCATGGCTTGGCCACCCTGGAGCATGCCAATGTGACCTCGTATGAGGATTTCACCAGGGGGGTGGTGGAGTGCTTTGACCAAAGGGATCCGGAGGCTCATTTCAGGGAGCTAACCCAACTTTGCCAAACAGGGAACCCAAAACAATACATCTCAGGGTTCCTGAGGGTTTCAGTGATGCTGTAGGACCTATCAGATGCTAGGAGGGTATACACCGTCATAGAGGGCTTACTCGAGCCCCTGCATGGACTGGTGAAGTCACGCAGACCCTCCGCGCTGCAAGAAGCAGTTATGTGTACCAGAGATTTACAGGGGGCCATCCCCAAGACACAAGCACCATTTCCTGCACGTAACCCTTTTCCCAGAAGGGGAATGACACTAGACCCCCACCTCAGAAAACCACCCAAGGATGAGGGCAGCTGGATGATGAGACATGGAAGGACCTCAGTAGGAGGAAGTTGTGCTTTACTTGTCGAGAGCAAGGCAAACCAGGCCATCGATGCACTATTGACAAGCACATTACAACGTCTTTTCAGATAGTGACTAGGAGGATGAGGTGGAGAAGGAGTGTGGTATGGGAGACGGTGAGAGTCTAGCAGAGAGGGGACCACAACCACCACCTCCACAGGGGGGGCATCCTTTTCCTCATCTGAGGGAATCCTTGCTTCTTTATGCAAGGTCCCCAAATTTTTGACATTGAGGATAAGAGTCACGATACAAGGGCAGTAGGGATCAGTCTTAGTTGACAATGGGGATACCCACAACTTCATAGATGCCCAAATGGTTCAAAGGAGGGGCCTCACCACAACCGAGTTTGAGGGCTTTTGAGTCTTGGCACCGGGGGACCGTACCATGCAATGCACTCAGTATGTGCCCACTTTGACAATGGTTATGGGGAAGTACTATATGATGGACCATTTCCTGGTGTTCGATGTGCCAACACTAACGTGGTGATGGGTGTCTAGTGGTTGTACTCTCTTGAGCGAGTTACGACGTTACCACTAATGGGAAGAAACTAGAGATGGAATTCACCAGCGCAGATGGGAAATCGATGGTCCTTAGTGGCATGCATTCATACCCACCATAGACAATCTCAGAGCATAGGATGGAGGCAGATCTGCGACATGGAGACATAGCATGGGCAATGGAGCTAAGGGTTTCAGAGGTTGGAGGGCAGGCCCAGCCACCACCTCCAAACATACAGGATATTTTGGACTGGTAATCAGTCGTATTTGGAGATATCCCACCAGGGAAGCCACCAGATAGGCGTTTCGAGTACACCATCGAGCTAGAGTCGGATGTGCAAGGAGTGATCACCACCCCTTATAGGCATCCTAAGGCGTATAAGGACTAGATTGAGCAGACCATCGAGGAACTGTTGGCATTGGGCCACATCAGGCCAAGTTCGAGTCCCTTTCCTTCTTTAGTGGTGCTAGTGAAGAAGAAGGATTGAACCTTGTGCATGTGCATTGACTACTAGGCCCTCAACATGAAGACACTAAAGAACTAGTACCCCATTCTCTGCATCAATGAACTACTAGATGAGCTTCGAGGAGCCAAGTACTTCTCTAAGATAGATCTATGTTCGGGGTACCACCAGATCAGAGTGAGGGATTAGGACATCCCCAAGACAAGTTTTCGATGCCATTATGGGCACTTCGAGCCGCTAGTCATGCCATTTGGGTTGACCAACGCTCCGCCTACCTTTCAGTCGTGTATGGACCATGTGTTCTGAAGGTAGTTGAGGAGGTTTGTATTCGTTTTCTTCGACACATCTTGATATACAGCAGGACTTGGGAGGAGCATCTCCAGCACTTGGAGGAGGTGTTGCATATTTTGGACGAACATCACTTGACTGTTTGCTTGAGCTACTTAGCCGAGTCAACTAGCTGCTTAGCCACGAATCTCTCAAGCGAGAGATTCAACCTTACCTACGAGGGACTACGAGTGCCACCCTAGGAAGGCAACACCAGGGAGGATTCACAGCCAGCACATTCAGCCACCAACAAGTAGTGTGTATGTCTGGGCCAGCAAAGAAGGGAACACGCAGTTGGGGACAAAGCATCGTTGGGCTAGCACATGCCGGAGGAACCTGAAGAGTTGAACGATATTCGAAGGCCAGTACTTGGGAGGAGTATTAGAGCAGGTGGGTGCAACAATTGGGCAGTTCGAAACTCAACCTTGGAGGATAGCGCAGAGGGCCAAACCAGGCATCACGTGGATCTTGAGGGAGAGAGCAACTGCACCTGAATCACATTTGGGAAGGAAGGAAATTTATAAGGGGTCTCACTCTGGTGATTTGGGGTACTTCTGGAGAGCTTTCCCATCTTCATTCAGACAAGCTGAGTTTGTCGGCTTCAACAAAGGATGGCCTCCTTGGGGTTCGATTTTTAGATGTTTGAACTAGGCCAAACCCCTCCTAGGTTTTGGTGGGTTTTTGCTGAGGATCCGGGAGATAAAGTTTTATAATTTTCTGAGCACGAGAAGCAGTGATTCCAACCTTTTTGTTCTAGCAGACAGCATAGTTTCTGGGCAGCGCAGATCAGTTCTAGAGCAGCAGTTGGGCAGCCCTCAAATCATCTTTTGCTCACCTGGGTTTTGTTCCAGCAGTGATTCCAGCAAAACATGTTAAAAACCTATAAATTCTAAAACATCAAAAATACAAAATAGGATGTCTAAACACTAAAAGCAAAGGAGTTAATAATGTAAGTCCATTATGTCAGATACTTCGGGTTTGGCTTTCTTTGGATCTCCTTCTTCAGCAATGTTAGCATGATCTCTATCTCTCTTCTTCACTGCAGGCAGTCCATAGTTCTTCAAAAGGGGGAGCTTCCTTCCAACTATTAAGTCCTGCAGCAAGTGCACCCCCAGTAGGTGGTAATCCTAATAGAGCAATGATCACGAGTTCTTTGTCTAAAACAATTTCATCAATGGCCAAAAGATCATCTCTGATTCTTGCTATCTTCACAAAGAAGGAGACCACTGTGTCTTCTTTAATCATCTTTGTGGTCCTTAGTTCATTCTTCAAACTTGCTACTTCCAATGTTCTTAATAGTGAATAACTTTGACAAAGCCTCATACATTTCTTGAGCATGATTAATGTTGGTTGTAAACGGGACAAGGTTGTCCTTTTATTCCTTCTACCATTAGTGTCATGGCCACTAATTCTAATCCTCTAAACTTCACTTTATCAGCATCATTGGAGTCATCTATAGGCTTCTTTACTTTTCCTTTGACCAAGTCCAGAATCTTTTTCTTTTCAAGGAAGAGGTCAATCCTCTTCTTCCAAGACCTATAATTTGAGGCTCCTTCAAGTTTTTTTTTGTCCCTTAATTGTCTTAGACATTGTCTTTCAAGGTAGTAGACTTCTTCCCTAGAATAATCCTTTTGAATGATTCCTTGATAAAGTGCTTGAGACTTCCTTTTTCTTCTTTCTTCACCAAAGCTTCGATGCAATGTTATAAAATCAGAAATGCAAAAAGATTTTCTTATACTTGATAACTACTTGTGATGTTCTTGATTTCTTATTAGGTTTCTTTATATCTTCTTTCTTTTAGTTCAGCAAGCAATTACCAAAGCAATAGCACATAAACAATGGACAACAGATAGGCACACAGCCAAGGAAAAACCCCTCTCTAAGGGAAATCCCAGTGAGTAATTCTTCCTTCAATAGTTTTCTAGAGGTATTCCAAGACTCTTGACCTTGACACAAACCTTCCTCCACACCCAATCATCCTTTCTCTTCTCTTGCAGATGATCTTACTTGTCCTGGTAGTAGCAGCGCTTTCTTCAACCCAGCAACTTTGACCTTGCTCTGCAAACTTTGATGTTCACTGGAATACTCTGATCTTTGCTTAGAAACTTCAATCTTGGCCCAATAGAACTTCTAGAGGCATCAACACCCAGTAACAGCAACAAACATGCAGCAACTGGCTACGACATCAACAAGAGAACTTCAATCTTCCAAACTAGGGCACGAGAGAAAGAGATAGATACACTTAAACTTTGAGTTTTCTTCCTTCGTTCTCCTAGACCAAAATCGCACTCCTTTTGCCTTATTTCTTCTATTTCGCACTTTTTCCCAGCTTCAAGAGATATCGAACTTGCTTGTTGTGAGAGTGCTTTACATGGAATTCGAATTGCTTCATTTATAGTCCTTTAGTGAGGACAAATAGTCGTCTTTGAGGCCGACTTGGTGTGGAGACAACATAATTCATATTTGACTCAATACTTAACCTTTTTACATGATTCAAAAGCCCAACAAGGGTCTCTTTAAAAGTACAGTTACTCTATTTACTCAGAATAAATCCTAGAAGTCCTCAATGGGGATTTGGACCTAAAACATGATGACCCAAGCATGAAACCCATGCTTTAATAAGTAATAACAATAATAATAAAAATTATTTTCTTTATTCTTTTGATAAGTTTATTAATGAAGACCGAACCTAGTTACATTTTCCAACACCTTCTAGCACAAAATTCAAACCTCCCTTAAAGGAATCAAACCACATAATTATTCGACACAGAGTTTGACTTATGCACAAGAGACAAGATACTGGCTTCGACCTCTAGAACAGATATAAAGACCATAGAGGTACTTTGTATTCCAAGAGACTTCTTCAATCTGCTTTTGCTTGTTTCATATGCCCAGAACTATGTATGTTATTGTGCTTGTGCGAGTTATACCTTTGAGGAGGATGAAGAGGTCATATTTATAGTCACTTCATAAGGTTGAATAGGTGTCAACGTTGGCTAAATGACTAAAGGAGATGGAAGACCAACTTGAACACTTTGAAGCCAAAACCAGTATTTAAATTTAAATTTGTCTTCTTTTAATAAATACAGAATTTGATTTTCTTATGAGCAAGCAGAGCATGCTTTACATGAATAAATACATCACTCAATCAATATGAAGACCAACCATAACTATAAAAATTCAACAGACCCTTGATGGGTCTCCACACAATTGTTGGAATTTCTAAGTCTAACCCGTTAGAAACCCTTCATGTACTGTCTGATTTATTTCTGCCTACTTGTTCAGATTAATTAACAAGTTATTTACCATACAAATACTGAAAATAAATACAAGTACATGCTCAACACATTACAAATCATCAACTGAAGGAAACAAAACAAGCACCCAAGTGACACCATTGTTTTTGGACCAATGTCCCCGAAAAAACCCAATGCAAGAAAACCGGTGCAGCTATCTGAGAGTTTTATTATTATGCAGTTTTTGAATACAATCTAGGTGCCAAAACTGGCTCACCCAACAGAGAATAATCTCGGCAATAGTACCCCTCTACTCGGAAGCAGCTATTCTGACTAAAACCCCGAATAAACACTCCGACAGCTCCAAGCTCGAATCTGCCCCACTAAAACCCCAATGTCAGACTCTACGGACTACGTTAGCCCTTTCTAGCCCAACGTCAACCTAGTTTGCCCTGCATCAGCCTCTGGAGGCACTATGTCAGCCCTTAGAGCCTCTGCATCACCCACAGTGGTTCTCTGAGACATTACACAGCTCCTGGCTCGCTCTGCGTGAACCTCTGGTTGGCTCTGCATCCCTCTCTCCCAGCTTCTGTGTTGATCCTCTGGCTCTCAGTACTATCTCTGTCTCTCTGCTTTTGTATTCACTTCCCCTCAACTGCAACTCCAATCACTCTTTCGACTTCCTCAGCAAACTTTGCCCCAAAAAATCGAAATCTTGATCAACTCGATGTGTTTTCCAAGTGACCCTCAAGCCTCCTTATATAATTTTCTCGTTGACAATTCAACAGCCGAGATTAAGTCCCTAATCAATGGCTAAAATCAATTCTGGATTGATCCATGACTTTTGGACCATTCTAACACAGTTTTATATTAATACACATTAATATTTTATTTTCGCTAAGTTTAGACTTAGGGACTCCATTAAAAATAGTAATTATTTTAATATCTCCCAAACCGTTTGGAATCTGCCCAAACCATTTTCGGGTATTGGAAATCTCATGTGCTTTAGCCTCTCCACCAATTTTCGTGGCTAGAGCACATCCAATGCTACCCCAAATCAACACTCCCTCTTAGCGAGGATTGTGCTCTAGTAATACTCCTCACTGAGCATCACTCTGATTATCTGACACCGGTACTTGTGTCGATGCTAGGCCTCCCTGCCCAACATCCTCTACATTGCTACCCATGGCCCTGCCACTACCACTATTGCATCTGTACGACAACTCCCTCTGCATCCATGTTGCTGCCTATGGCCCTGCCACTGCCACTGCTGCATTTGCACTACATCCCCTTCTCTTCACGATGCATGTGCTACCCATAGCACTGCCACTGCTAATTGTTGCACTGCAACCCAGTTACTGAGAAGGAAGTAACTGATCCACCCAAATCTGACATCCCTGTTAGGCTAGAGACTCTCTCGATGTTGAAGCTCCCTCTGTCGCTAACAAGTGCTCCCTCTACTGACCTCTACGATGCTGCAACAACTCCATGCATCTCGCACTGTTGCACACCTCTCCGTGCCATCCTGCACTACCGCAATACTCCTATGCTTCTCACACTGTTGCATCTTGCTAGCCTCTGCGTTGTCCCGGGACTCCTACACTGTAGCACTCTTTGTTGCTTCATCCGCATCCGTCTCTACTGACATCCTACCAATACTGCTACTCCTCTTCGGGGCTCCCATAGCAAAGTATAATCCAAGAGGTTGGGTACCTCGAGGATCTTGTCCCTCATCGCATGTAGTCCTTCTGACTATAGCTCGATGTCTCCCCACTTCTGCTCAAGTGGCGTGTGAGCACTCATGGCACAGTCATCATCTGTTTTCAATTCCTTTTCTGCCCTTGCTGGCGCAGCCTTGGTCTCAAAAGCTTCTCCCTTGCTCTTCTTCCTTGGACACTAGCTCGCATAGTAACCCAGTTCCCCACAGTTGAAGCATTTGACCTTAGAGAGGTCCTTCTTCTTCTGTTTCTCCTGCTTTCCCTCATATGCTAGGGTAGCATCCTCCTCTTCCTCCTTCTTGATTTTGACCCCCTTGTCGCTGCTTCCCGCCTTATTTAGCCTTTTGATCTCTTCTTGGCAAAGAGTCGCCCACATTTCCTCCCAATCTCGAAGGGTCGCCCTACCCAGTATGCTATGAACAAACACCTCCCAGTCTTTTGAGACTGCATTCAGGGTTGTTCTCACCATCAATTATTGATCTGGCGTGGCTCCTATGGAAGTCAGTTGATCATGGATCTCCTTAGATCGACCGAGGAAGGGGTCAATCTATTCTCCCTTCTGCATCTAGTATGACCGCAACTGATTTTCTAGTAGCATCTTCCTCTGCACGAAAGTATGCTCATACAACTTCTTTAGGGCCTCCCACATCTCATTTGTTGTATTCTTCTCGACAATGTGTGTACTACATGGTCCTTGACCCCGTCAAGGACGATGCTCTTGGCCCTCGCCATTGCATCCTCGTACTTATCGTTATCAGCCAGGTCAATTGGGACCGCTATTTTCCTTAAGGCGAATTGCTTGAGACAGTTCCTGTCTAGAACAAATAAGATTATGGCCTGCCAGACTACGAAGTTTAAGGCTCCATCATGTCTATCCTGGTCTCTTACCCCGTTCATTGCCATCTCGTTCCTCCTCTACTTCCCTTCTGGAAGTTGGTGTGACCCCCTCTGAGCCTCAATTTCCATCCTGGAAATCCCTCTGCCAATGTCGAGATGCCCCCACTCCGATCCTTAGTGCAACAACACCACTGATCTGAATTTCTTGGCTAGAAATCCTCGGTAGCAACTCCCTCCTTAGTCTTGCCCTGTTAGGTATTGTTCTGACTACAGTACCCCACCAGCTTCACTCTGCAACTTACCCACAGCCTCCTAAGCCCCAACAAACTGAAGGTTAGAGCTTTTAGGGTCTACGCAATCCCGGCACTAGCACAATTCGTACCTCTTGGCCACAGGCGTCAATCCTTCCTAAGTGAGAAAGATGATTGGGCACAGCGTAGGTTGAGCCTATTCTCCTCTGCCACTGCATTGATCCTCTTCCTAGCTCAAACTTGATGACGCAAGCACTGCGTCACCCCTTCCTTGCTACTTCTCTGCTAGGAACAGCTTCTGTCTCTCAGGACAACTGTTTTCTATTCTTGCTGCTCTGCTTGGCTGATGTCCTCAATTCTCCATTGCTCTGCAACCACGCTCTGATACCATGTTGGAATTTCAAAGTCTAACCCGTTAGAATCCCTTCATCTGTTGTCTGATTTATTTCTGCCTACTTGTTCTGATTAATTAACAGGTTATTTACCATGTAAATACTGAAAATAAATGCAAGTACATGCTCAATGCATTACAGACCATCAACTGAAGGAAACAAAACAAGCACACAAGTCACACCGTTGTTTTTGGACCAATGTACCCGGAAAAACCTAATGCAGGAAAACCGATGCAGCTATCTGAGGGTTTTATTCTTATGTAGTTTTTGAATAAAATCTAGGTGCCAAAACTAGCTTACCCAACAGAGAATAATATCAGCAATAGTACCTCTCTACTCGAAAGTAGATATTCCGGCTAAAACTCCAGATAAACACTCTGACAGCGCCCAGCTCCAATCTGCCCCACTAGAACCCCAACGTCAGCCTCTAGGGACTGCGTCAGCCCTTTCTGGCCTAGCGTCTGCCCAACATTAGCCTCTAGGGACTGCATCAACCCTTTCTGGCCCAACATCTAACCAGCGTCACCCTAGCTTGCCCTGCGTCAGCCCTTAGAGCCTCTGCATCACCCACGCTGGCTCTCTGAGGCACTGCACAACTCCTAGCTACCTCTGCATGAGCCCTAGCTGGCTCTACATGAACCTCTAGTTGGCTCTGCATCCCTCTCTCCTGGCTTTTGCATTGATCCTCCCGGTACTATCTTTGTCTCTCTGCTTTTTTATTCACTGCCCCTCAACTGCAACTCTGATCACTCTCTCGACTTCCTCAGCAAACCCTGCCCCAGAAAATCGAAATCTTGATCAACTCGGTGTGTTCTCCAAGTGACCCTCAAACCTCATTATATACTTTTCTCGTTGACAATTCAACAGCCGAGATTAAGTCCCTAATCAACGGCTAAGATTAATTCTGGCTTGATCCATGACTTTTGGACCATTCAAACACAGTTTTATATTAATACACATTAATATTTTATTTTCCTTAAGTTTATACTTAGGGACTCCATTAAAAATATTAATTATTTTAATATCTCTCAAATTGTTCAGAATTTACCCAAACCATTTCTGGGTATTGGAGATCTCATGCACTTTTAGCCTCTCCACCAATTTTCATGGTTAGAGCACATCCAATGCTACCCCAAATCAACAACAACATTAGAGCTCTATATAAATACACAAGTATGTGAGGAGACAAATCATCAACATGGAAAGCTCATTGAATCTTTTCTAGCAGAGGATAAATTCAGCTAAGGAGAAATATTTCGTTGGCGATCATCCTTATCTTTTCTTCATCATTCTCTCTCTCTTATGGAGGTCGCACATGTGAATAGGTTGACCAATTTGACTAGTCGACTTCATTGTAGAATGACCGAGCTTTGACCACCAACATGTGTGATCCGTACAGCGGCTGTTTGACCAGTCTTGACCGCAACCACACATGTGGAGAGTTGATTGTAGTTTGACCAAATTTTATTGCATGTATTAATAATTGAAAGCAGGGCTAAGTTTGACCTTCTACGCATTTTTTCTCTAAATGCATAATTTTATTGGAAATGCTTGGTAAATTGTCGCATGCTTAATCTATTTTCCTTCAACTCCCTAGAAAACCTCCTAGTGAGCATTTGTCATGTCCCCATTTTTATTATTCTTCATAGTACAACCAGGGTGGATTCCCAAGCAAGGTCAGTGGAGCAGGTTTATGTCATCAAGGGTCTCGATCAAGTTTTGTGGAGTTTTTATGGGATTCGATGGCATTCACTTGGAATATCCCATCATCAGCATAGTTTGCCTTTCGTTCCATTGCATTCCGACAACTTTCAAAAATCAACATTATTATTGGGCATAACTTAATTAATTATGCTCGAGGTGGCATTCCGGGGAGATTAGATAATGGAAAACCTCAGTGTAATAGCTCGTTGGAACCAGAATGAGAAGATCTACATGATTGGACTTTTGGATGTGAGGTTCAGTGACCTGAGGAGACATGGTGCCCAACTTATCCTTTTCTCGCATTAAAAAGAATATTTTAATTAAAATAAGACGGAAAAGTGCTCCATGAATAAAATAATAATAAAATAGAAGGTTCTAGAGAGGTCCATCAGGTGTATAAAAGAGGAGGAGGAGACCATTGGAGGACATCTTGGATTTGAGATTTCTTCTTGTGGAGACGTTTGAGCAAGTGATTCTCTACTTCAGCAGTAGCCCTAGGACGGAAACTCTCGCGGGATTCAGTGAGAGTGGGCGAGCACCCATCTCTTCCCTTGGTGGATCCATTCAGGGTTCACCAGTTGCAATGTATTGTTTTTCTCAGTTTATTTTGGGAGGCCCATTGCACCATTGTTGTAGATCTATTTGTTGGTAGTTTTATCTCAGTTATCTCGGCTATTTTGTTATTCCAGCATGTAACACCCCAGTTTATATATATTATAATAAAGTTGAGATTGTTTCTGCTTATAGTGTTATGGAATTGCATGCATTTTATCTGTTATATTTTACATGGCAATCTTCTGTTTATGAGTAGAAATTTTATGTGAAGGTTTTTTTCCAATTTTTCTTCAGTTGGGACATTACAGTGTTATCAAAGCCTTGATTTTGGCTCAGCCTGCTGGTTTTTCAGTTGCAGCTATTAGGGTTCTAGGGTTTCAAGATTATTTGCAATGATTCCTCATAGTGCTGGAAAGAAATGTATTTGTTGCAGGCATTGGGGTTTTGATTTACTCCCCAAGGAGACTGAGTTTGCTCTAAATCTTAGAGAGGCAGAAACCATTATCCAATGGTCGAGTTGTTGGCTAATCTCTAGAAGCCAAGAAGCTAGAGGTCAGAAAGTTTAATTGTAAGAGGTTGATTATTATTTCAAAAGACCGAACTAATAATTCTGATGGATTGCAATTTGTGGGAGTATATGATCTGCGTGTAGTTTGATCAAATACACACATGCGTGTTGAATTTTGTTGAGCATTGGATCGACTTCAACCTCAGTTGTTGATCATCTTCCGGAGTTTATCGTTCCCAGGCTGAGATACCAACTCAGATCCCTGTTGACAGTGTTAATTTAATTTGTTGTGATTTTTGTTGCCAACGTTAATTTAATTTGTTGTGTGTCATCATGAGACGAAGGAAATAGTGTGAGTTGGGATGCGATTTGATGTTGTGCAAGAAGGTAAATCAAAGGTGCAATTAGGCTGCTTATGAGTCAAGTGCTGATCGATCTCTATGCCTGCAGCATGTGATGGCTTGCTAAGCCCATGAATCAAGGTAGAATGCAAGATAGATGCTTTGCATACATATCATCATAATATGTGGGCTAGCAATAACTTTGCATGGTTGTCCCTGTAACGACCATCGAGTTGGTTTGTATAGAGTCTGATTCTTGCGAGTGGAATTAAATCACGCGTTAGTGTTGTGGCGGCTGAGATCTTATGCACGTTTATGTGTGGTGCAGTTCGGTTGCGGTTCGGATGTGCGTGGAAAGAGTTGAGACCGTTGAGTCACAGTCAAGGCCGGAGTCAGATAGAGTTGTCAACTTCCTCAGTTAGCGAAGTCTATGGCGAAACAAATCGTATACCCACGTGGATAAACGTTGTCGTCAGCAAAATTACATAACAGTGTCTCGACGTGGATCTGGTAGATTAATTGTTTAAGGCAGAGCAAGCATCAAAGACCAGATCGTTAGCGGATCTAAGTTACAAGAGAGACAGTGCGGATTTGGTCGTGGTTGCTATTGATTTGGGGTAGCAGCGAAGGTGCTCTAGCCACGAAATTTGGTGGAGAGGTTGGGGCACATGAGATCTCCAATACCCAGAAAGGGTTTGGGCAAATTCTAAACAAATCAGGAGATATTAAAATAATTAATATTTTT
>APFE030827399.1:134342-156274 GCA_000404065.3 Pinus taeda | reverse complement strand
GTAGGAATAAATCAGATAAAGTGCATGGAGGGTTTCTAACTAAGTAAACTTAGAAACTTCAACATGGTATCAGAGCGTGATTGCAGATCACAGGAGGACTAAAAGACATTAGCCGAGCGGAGCAATAGCAACAGAAAACAGTTGTCCCGAGGTGACAAACATTGTTTCTAGCAACGCAGAAGCCAAGGAGTGTGACACAAAGCCATCCAGGGCTATGCAGAGGAAGTCGAGACCTACGCAAAGCCCTAGAAAGATCAGCGTTCTTAACGCAGAGGGCCAGAGGGATGACGCAGGACATCCCAGGGCTGACACAAACCCATCTGGGGTGACGTAGAGCCAGCGTGAGGCAGAGAGGGGCTGACGCAGTTCACAGAGAGGCAGCTGCTAGGGTCTAGAAGGTTGCAGGAATATTGCAAATTGGAGCTGGTGAGGTAGCGTAGTCAAAAAAGTACCTGACAGAGCAGAGCTAGACGAGTTGTTACCGAGGGTTTCTAGCTGAGGAACCCAGATCATAAGTGCAGTTGCGAAAGCCGATCACAGTAGGGGGCATCTCGACAAGCGGCAGAAGGATTTCCAGGAGGGAAATCAAGACTCAGAGGAAGTCCAGAAGAGAACTTCCAAACGGGAAGTAGAGACTCAGAGGAGTCAAACAGAGAACTTCCAGGAGGGAAGTAGAGGAGCATCATGTCACTACACGAGGTAAGGGACTAGAATAGACTGGACGGAGCATCGAACTTCGCAGTATGGAAAGCCAGAATCTTATCAATGCTTGATAGGAATCATGACAAGAACTTCGCCTTGAAGGTAATAGCTATCCCAGTCGACCCCAATGATAATGACAAGTACGAAGAGGCGATGGCGAGGACCAAGTGCATTATCCTTGACAGGGTCAAGGATCATGTGGTACCAAAGGATCATGTGGTACCACATATAGCCGAGAAGGAAACGGCATTTGAGATGTGGGAGGCTCTCAAGAAACTGTATCAGCATACTTTTGTGCAGAGAAGAATGTTGCTCGATAATCAAATGCAGTCATATTAGATGAAGAAGGGGCAGTCGATTAACACATTCCTCGAAGGACTGAATGAGATCTGAGACTAGTTCATTGCTATAAGAGCAACACTGGATCAAGAGTTGATGGTGAGGATAGCCCTGAATGTTGTCTCAAAAATCTGGGAAGTGTTTGTCCAGAGTATCCTAAGCAAAGGGACACTTCCACCGTGGGACGAGATGTGTGTAGCTCTTCACCAGGAAGAGATCAAACGGCAGTCGAAGACAGGTAGCAGCAGCAAGGGGATCAAAGTGAAGCAAGAGGAGGAAGATGTGGCTCTAGCATCTGAGGGGAAGCAGGAAAAGCATAAGAAGAAAGATCTCTTCAAGATCAAGTGCTTCCACTATGGGGAGCTGGGTCATTATGTGACCCAGTGTCCAGGGAAGAAGAGTAAGGGAGAGTCTTCCAAGACTAAGGGAGCGCCAGCATGAGCAAAGAAGGAAGTTTTGACAGACGATGACTGTGTCATGAGTGCACATGCGCCACTTGAGAAGATGTGGGGAGACATCGAGCTGTAGTCACGAGGACTACATGCGATGAGGGATAGGATCCTTGAGGTAGCCAGCCTCTTGGATTAGACTTTTCTACGGGAGCCCAGACAAGGAGTAGCAGGACTGGTTAGGTGCGTGGATGAGGATGGAGCGGCAGAGAGAGCTACAGTGCAAGAGTCCCAAGACAGCTCTAGCAGGGTGCACCTGGTGCGAGATGCACAAGAGTGTTACACCAGTGCAGGAAGGCACATTGAGGTGTGCAACGGTACGAGATGCAGGGAGTTGTTGCAGCAGCGCAGAGATCAGAGAAAGGGAGCACTTGTGAGAAAGGGAGCAGAGGGAGCTTTAGCATCAGTGGGTGTTTCTAGCCCAATAGGGAGGTTAGTTAGGAGATCAGTTACATACTTCTCAATAATTGAGTTGCAGTACAACGATGGGCAGCACGATGCAACATGATGAGAGGAGGTGCAGTGCAGATGCAGTGTTAGGAGGAAGGACCAGCAGGAGTATGGATGCAGAGGAAGTTATCGCACAGATGCAACAGTGGCAGTGATAAAACCATGGGCAGCAGTACAGGATGCAGTAGTGTAGAGGATGTTAGGCAAGAAGGCCTAGCATCATCACAAGTACTGTTGTCGGATGATCAAAGTAATACTTAGTGAGGAGTATTGCTAGAGCATAGTCCTCGCTAAGAGGGAGCGTTGATTTGGCGTAGCATCGAATGTGCTCTAGCCATGAAATTTGGTGGAGAGGTTAGGGCACATGAGATCTCCAATACCCAGAAAGAGTTTGGGCAGATTCTAAAACAGATCAGGAGTATATTAAAAATTAATATATTTTTAATGGGAGTCCCTAAGTCTAAACTTAGGGAAAATAAAATATTAATGTGTATTAATATGAATCTGTGTTAGAGTGGTCCAAAAACACATGGATCAAGCCAGATCTAATCTAAGTCATTGACTAGGGATTTAATCTCGGTTGTTGAGATGTCAATAGGAAAATTATAAGAGGAGCCTCGAGGGTCACTTGGAGAATACACCAGAGTGATCAGTCATTCTATTTTCTAAAGCGGGGTTTGCTAAGAGAGATAGAATCAGTGGTCAGGAGAGCAGCTGAGCAGCATTGACTACAGAGAGAAAGAGAAGCAAAGATAGTGTTGGATAGTAGTAGAGCAGCCAGAGAGAGAGACACAGGAGCAGCCAGTGCTCACACAGAGCCACGCAGAGGCAATGAAGTGCTACACAGAGCACAAGAGGGGCCAGCGTAGCTTACGCAGTAGCTCAGAGAGCTGGCGCAGGGCCTCCTAGGGCTGACGCAGGCCAAAATAGGCTGACACAGTGCCAGCGTTGGGCTAGGAGAGGCTGACGCAGTCCAAATTGGTGCCAAGTAGTTGTCGAAAGGATTATCTGGCGTTTCAGCCAATAGATTTGTCAGAAACCGAGAGATATTACTGCTAAGGAAATTCTCTGTTGGGTAGGTCAGTTTCGGCACCCAAATTGTACTCGGATATTGCTTAACAAGAAAACCCTCAGATAGTTGCATCGGTTTTCCCACATTGGGTTTTTCCGGGGACATTAATCCAAAAATAATGTGTCATATGGTGTGTTTGTTCTTGTTTCTTTTAGTTGTTGATCTATAATATTTTGAGCATGCACTAGCATTTATTTTTAGTATTTACATTGTAAATAACTTGTTAAGGAAAAATAACAAGTAGGTAGGAATAAATCAGATAAAGTGCATGGAGGGTTTCTAACTGAGTAAACATAGAAACATCAACAGTTGCAGCATTGGAGCAATTTGGGGGAGAATATTGATTTGCAAAAGAAAATAGTCGGCAGTCTCGTGGATTGTGGGCACCGGATCCACGCGAATTGAATCTAGACACTTAAATGTATCGTTATTGGCAAGCATCAATTGTTGATTTGGGATAGCATCGGATGTGCTCTAGCCATGAAAATTGGTTGAGAGAATAAGGCACATGAGAGCTCCAATACCCAGAAAGGGTTTGGGCATATTCTAAACAGTTTGGGAGATATTAAAATAATTAATATTTTTAATGGAGTCCCTAATATTAATGTGAATTAATATAAAACTATATTAGAATGGTCCAAAAGTCATCGATCAACCCAAATCTAATCTTAGCCATTGATTAGGGACTTAATCTCGTCTATTTATTTGTCAACAAGAAAAGTATAAGAGGATGCTTGAGGGTCACTTGGAGAACACTCCAAGAGATCAAGATTTCGACTTTCTGGGGCTAGATTTGCTGAGAAAGTTGAGAGATTGGTCATAGTTGCAGTTGAGGGGCAATGAATA
Source organism: Pinus taeda (assembly GCA_000404065.3). Classification (NCBI taxonomy): domain Eukaryota; kingdom Viridiplantae; phylum Streptophyta; class Pinopsida; order Pinales; family Pinaceae; genus Pinus; species Pinus taeda. The sequence goes on along the minus strand of APFE030827399.1, from coordinate 152,416 downwards.
CAGAAGCAGAGAGGCAGAGATAGCACCGGGCGGATCAGCGCAGTAGCTGGAGAGGGACGCAGATATAGCTAGTCTTGTTCCAGAACAACCGGAACTGTCAGGAACTGCTGGAACAATCGAAATTGTCGGAACTACCGGAACAACCGGGAAAGTTGACGCAGAGGGCAGAATTCGGAAATGTCGGGAACTGTGGGAACAGCCAGAACTGTCGAGAACTACCGGAACAGCCGGAATTGTCAGGAACTACCAGAACGGCCGGGAAAGCTGACGCAGAGGGCATAAGTCGGCACTGTCGGGAACAGCCGGAACTGTCGGGAACTGTTGGAACAACCAAGAAAGCTGACGCAGAGGGCAGAAGCTGGAACTTCCTGGAACTGCCGAGAATTGCGAGAACTGTTGGGAAAGCTAACGCAAAGGGTAGAAGCCGAAACTGCCGGGAAAAGCTAGAACTACCCGGGAACTGTCGGGAACGCCGGAACTGCCCGGGAACTGTTGAAACAATCGGAACAGCTGAAACTGTCGGGAACAGCCGAAACAGCCGACGCAGAGGACAAAAGCCAAGACTACTAGTAACAACCGAAACTGCCATAACAGCAAGGAAAGCTGACGCAGAGGGCAAAAGCCGAAACAACCGATAACTGCCTGGAACAATCAGGAACTGTTGAGAGAGACTCACGCAGTGCCTAGACGCTGACGCTGGGATTTCGTGGGGCAGATTGCAGCTATGGTGCTGCCGGAGTGTTTATTTGAGGTTTCAGCCGAAATATCTGCTTCCGAGTAAAGAGGTGCTCCTGCCAAGATGTTTCTCTGTTGGGTAAGCCTGATTTGGCACCCAGATTGTATTATGAAACTGCTTAATAAATCAAACCCTCAGATAGCTACACCAATTTTCCCGCATTGGGTTTTTTCAGGGACATTAGTCCAAAAAAAATGGTGTCACTTGTGTGCTTGTTTCTATTTCCTTCAGTTTAACATCTGTAATGTGTTGAGCATGTACTTGTATTTATTTCCAGTATTTACCTCGTAAATAACCTGTTAATTAACAGAATAAGTAGGTAGGAATAAATCAGTAAAGTACATGAAGGGTTTGTAACGTGTCAGACTTAGAAATTTCAACATCAATCAGGAAGTCGTCGACCGTCATGAGCAAGCCAACAAAATTACAATGCAATGTTGGCGTCTAAGTATATAAAGGAACTCAAATTAGATTAATTGTGGAGGGCCAGAACAGGGAATTAACATTCTCGTGTGGGCCATATCGCTCAGTCAAGATCACAATTTAAAATTGGAAACAGTCAATGAAAATCCGAGTTGGAGACTCGATCAATCATGGCACCCAATTTTTCAGGGCCCACTGACTTCCCGCATCATCGTGACCAACCCATCTGTCGTGAACAGCAGCACAACCTGCTCGTCAATGTAATTCCAGCAACTGTTCAAAAAGAAGTTGAAAGCGAGGAGCTTACAACACTTATTAGAAGCAGAGTGATCAATTAGCAATCGTTTGGAAGGGCAATGTTCCCCCGGAAGGGAAATCAATAGCTTCTTCAACCAAGAATCTTTTCATAACGGGACGTGGGCACCATATCTTGAAAAACTAAGATCTGTCCACTAGCAGAACAAATTGCAATCTCTTAAAGGTCGATGTATCGATTTACTTATAGTCGAAGGACGAACGGTATTCATCAAAGCAGCTGGTTTTAAGATTGTGTGTAATGCTTTGTTGATTAGTGCGTTGAACAAAGTGGTCGTTGCGTCAAATGGAAAAGCACATGAATGTGTGGCGACATGAATAAGGGACGAGCCATTCTCGGTGTAGATTATCAACCAGAGTACGTTATTAGCCGTCTTCATCACCTCAGTAGGAATCCAAGGGGCAATCATGCTCAGGTGCATAATTTATTAAATTGGTAACATTTATTTTGCATTTAAAATGTTGTGAGATTTGTCCTCATTTTGTTCCATAAAAAGGAATAGAACTTATGTAACCTTGCATTAACCCATCACTAATATCTTGCCATCAAAACAAGACTAGAATATTGGCAAATTCTATCGAGAGGTTAGACTAAGTTTAATACTAGAGTCTAAGTCCTAATTTTATTAATGGTCAAGTGTGTTGCTAGAGTGGTTGTAGCAACCTTATATTGCATTGTATAGTAAAAAGTATGTTGTCCTCCTTGTTGTACATAAGGACTGATATAATTGTCGAGCCATAGTTGAGCTGAGTTGAGGTGTTGTAGCAGCATTGTATTGTCATGTTTTTAGCTGAGCTACCAGTACCATTATTTCCATATATGTTGCTGAACAATGGAGTTTTTAAAACATCTCTTAAATCAACACAGCAATACATTAGTAGACTGCAGAAGGGACAAGAAATGGGACACAAAATCTTTTCACTTGGGAAAGAATTGAAACGCATGAAGATCATAGTGAAAGTCCTCTTCAAACTTGATGAACTAGATGCCCTCCTTTCCAAAGAGAGCTAGTTAGAAGGGAAGAAACTAATTTGGGCTCTAACACCAGCGATGCTTGCCCTCATACAACCCAAGTTCTTGGAGGAACCATGTGCAAGGGTTAGCCTTCCAGTTGCATCTTGTCTCAGTCACATCATAAGACTGACTGCACCTACACTTCTTTTCAATGATGAAGTTATGAGGAGAGTTTTGAAGCTGATAGTAGAGACTTTTCAGGACTGGACAACAGTGCAGGTCCTACATTTGGGAAGAAGCTTCAAGTTCTAAAAATTATGTCCATGACTAAGACATATGAAATCATGTTCGATCTAGAGTGTGACGGTTTGATCCTGCAGATGTTCCAATGCTTCTTCAGCATTAGGAAACATCATCCTGTCACAGTAATAGCACACATGCAGCCCATCTTGTCATCATGTATGAGAGGTCGTGATTCCATTTGTCAGGAGTTGCAGTCTCGATTGTTATCCGTTTAGAGGAGAGAACGGTTGGTCTCACCTATTGCTTATGAACTTGCCAAGAGGTTGGTTGAGCAGAACATTGGGTTGTTCAGGAGATAGTTGACCAAGGAGGAGCAGCTCAGGATTTGGGGATCATGTAGCAAGAATGAGATGAGGAAGGGACTTTGCCTTATCTGCAAGGGACCTTGGGGACCTAACCACTCATGATTGAGTGATGTTGGGGAGATGATAGAGGTAGAGTAAGAGCAGATTCCATCTAACTTTCAGGGTGAGGACTTTTCTTTGGACGAGTCTGTGGATTCACACAATGATACCTCTGAGGAGCACGAGCAGTCATGTGGAGTTGATGTCAATAGCCCAGATGTACATCCATGTGTGGTAGAGGAGTATGACGAGCAATTGATTGTTCCAAGGAGGGAAGGAGACCCAGGAGCATATGAGTGACTAGTGATTCAGCATTGGGAGAAGGAGACAAATGACACACCCAGTGTGCAGGATGAACCGCTTTTGGAGAGTCAACTAGTGGCTCATGTTGAGTCCATGATGGAGGATGAGCAGACACCCTTGGGGCCATCCATTGGTGTGAAGCAGACAGATGTGCAGGCAGCCTCTAGGGAGGCAGTATTTGTAGACACTTGTCCTCAGGAGACTTTGGAGATTGACCGGATAGTTTGGCAAGAGGATAGTAGACGGCAGGAGTTCTTGGAGATGGTTGTGCATCCATCTCTAGGCCGACCTATTAATGAGGTGTGGGCAGATGCACAGGCAGCTGGAAAAGCTGCATGGCATTCAGGGAGCAACCCTCTTCAGGAGTACATAGATAGGGTTTGCATCATAGTTTGGCCACTTGTACCCATTAAAGGGATAGAGGCAGGACTTTCTCGATGGATATTGTTGACCAACCAGATAAGGCAGCATGAGTCGAGCATTGACCAACATCAGCATAGTAGACTTGTTCCTTACACAGGAGTCCATGACTTAGATTGGCGAGAGATCATGAGTTGGTATCCTATTGATGGAGAGGTTGAAATTTCTAAGTCTATCCGTTAGAAATCTTATCTGTATTCTTCTGGTTTATTTCTCCTACTTGTTAATTACAAACAAGTTATTTAAACATATAAACATCGAAATAAACACAATACAGTCTCAACCATCTACAGATCAACAGCTGAAAGAAATAGCAAACACACAAGTGACACCGTTATTTTTGGACAACTCATCCCCAGAAAAACCCAACTTGGGAAAATCGGTGCAGCAATTCTGAGGGTTATTTTATTATACAATCTATCCTTGAGTATAATTGGGTGCCAAACTGGCTCACTTGACAGAGAAAATAATTTGGCAATAATACCTTTCTATTCAGAAGCAGATATTCAGAAAATTTGCCCCACGAAACCCTCTCCAACACAACTAAAGCATTGTGTGAGCCCTCGTGGGCTCTGCGTCAGCCTCAAACCCCTTTGCGTCAACCCGCTGAGGCACTGCGTAGTCTCTACAGCCTTCTGCGTCACTCTTGTTGCCCTCTACGTGGACAACATAGGCCCTTCTGGCTCTGTGCTATCTCTATTGGGCTCTGCATGGCCTGCTCTGGCTTCCGCTTCTGCCTCTCTGCCTCTGCACTAGTCTCTCGGCACAATCTCTGCCTCTGCGCTGGTCTCTCGGCACTATCTTTTCCTCTACGCTAGTCTCTCGGCACTATCTCTACCTCTTTGTCCAGTACTCATTGCCCCTCACTGCAAACTGATCACTGATTCGACTTTACTTAGCAAACCCCGCTCTAGTAAATCGAATCACTGATCACACTCGTGTATTCTCCAACTGACCCTCAAGCTTCCTCTTATACTTTTCATGTTGGTCCTTCAACGGCCGAGATTACATCTCTAATCAACAGCTAAGATTAGATTTAGCTTGATCCATGTCTTTTAGAACCTTCTAACCCAGTTTTATATTAATACCCAGTAATATTTTATTTTTCCTAAGTTTAGACTTAGGAACTCCATTAAAAATATTAATTATTTTAATATCTCCCAAACCGGGTAGAATCTACCCAAACCATTTCTGGATCTTCAAGATCTCATGTGCTTTAGCCTCTCCACCAATTTACATGGCTAAAGCACATCCAATGTTACCCCAAATCAACAGGAGTATCATTCTTAGTCGAGAGCAATGTACTGCAGGAGCCCTTAGAGGTGGGGGATATTATATGCTACAGTCGACAACAGAATGTGGGTTGGCCACTCATCAGTATCTCAGCGCAACATCAGTATGGTGAGACTGACCTTCGGGTATGCCAAGGATTGGATTGGAGAGAGGTGATGAGCTGGTACACAGTTGGTAGGAAAGCATTCACAGTCAGAGCTACAGCACAGCAGGAGCCATGGAGCATTAACGCTCCTTCTTGGTGGCATTGGGATCCGGGTGGATCTAATGGTAGCGGGTTGAGTCATGATGGGACTTTTGGATGCGAGTTTCAGTGACCTAATGAGACATGGTGGCCAATTTACCCTTTTCATGCATTAAAAAGAATATTTTAATTAAAATAAAAGAGGGAAAAGTGATCCATGATTAAAATAATAATAAAATAGAACGTTCTAGAGGGGTCCATCAGATCTATAAAAGAGGAGGAGGAGGCCATTGGAGGACATCTTAGATTTGAGATTTCTTCTTATGGAGAGATTTGAGAACATGGTTCTCTACTTCAGCGACAGCCCCAGGACGAAAACCCTCGGGTGATTCAGTGAGAATGGCGAGCACCCATCTCTTCCCTTAGTGGATCCATTCAGGGTTCATAGGTTGCAGTGTATTGCTTTTTTCAGTTTATTTTGGGAGGCCCATTGCGCCATTATTGTAGGCCTATTGTGGCTAGTTTTATCTCAACTATCTCAGCTATTTTGTTGTTCCAGCATGTAAAACCCCAATTTATATATATTATAATAAAGTTGAGATTGTTTCTACTCATAGTGTTATGGAATTGCATGCATTTTATTTGTTATATTTTACATGGGAATATTTTGTTTATGAGTAGAAATTTTATGTGAAGGTTTGTTCCAAACTTTCTTCAGTTGGGAAATTACAACATTTTTGTAGTTAATTTCTCCCCTAATAAAAAGATAGCTAGGGTTAGGAAGTGAAAACTAGGGTTTTCCATGTTGAAGAAAGTGTAACTAGGTTCAGTCTTCATGACATTGTAATTATGAATTGTAAAATGAATTTATTATTCCTTGTTGTATGGGTTTCATGAGCAAGAGGTTTATTTATTTAGTGGATACCATTGAGAGCCTTAAGATGTCAAAGAGTCAATGTCATGTATAGAAAAGGCTAAACAACCCTCCAAGACAAGCACAATCTTCCAAGACAATCACAAGAAGAAGTCTGCAATCAAAACGATGAAAAACACAGTCACGTCGGTCTGCAAAAAAATTAAATAAGCTAAAGTCATGTCGACTTGCAAATAGAGACACAATGTTTCACACTGTAATGTCGGCTAATTATGGAGAGGAAACAACTATAAAGACCCCGCTGAGGTCACCACAAAAAATGAGAATCTCAGACAAGCCTGAAATCTTGGATGGGTATAGGAAGGTACAGATCTCGGTGATAAGGGACAATGTCTCGATAATGAAGATCTCGGTGCAAGTGATAAGTGTGTCTCGACCTCCTTATAACCACACAGTCGATATTGAAACACAGTCATAAAAGAAAACACAGTCACAGTCTTGATGAAGGAGATGATTTCAGGATCCTGCAGTGGCACACACAGTCTCGGTATAATCATGATGAGAAGACACTCTGTCTCAAAGGTGCAGTCATGATCTTAGCATAGATATGATCTCAATGAAGACACAGTCACAAGACTATAATCTCAGCGAAAGGTGCAGCTATGAGACAGTCATGATCTCGGTGGAGTTAGGGACAAACCTCAATCATATATATGGAAACCTCGTTGGTATGGTGAAGATCTCGGTGAAGAAGTAGTCATGGTGCAGCTATGATGATCTTAGCAATGAACAAAGGAAGAGGATTGGTGTCTTGGTCTTGGAGTGGCCTAATTGGTCAAGGTACATGGTCTTGGTATTCGTCAATCGGAATCTCTATAAGAAGAATTTTGTGCAGGTTTTCCTCTCCAAAAGGGAGAAGTTTTGGCCGTAGCAGAATAGCATAATCTTGTGTTCTTGTCTCTTTGTTTTGATAGCTATTTGACGAACTAAAGAAGACACGTTCTAATAATAATAAGTGAAGATTGGAATAAGAAGAAAATTGAAAAACACCTCACAAATAGTTATCATGACTAGAAGAATCTTATTAATGCTAACTGCCCTAGATTCTTCAACATGGTAACAGAGCTAACGTGCTAAAGTCAAAGGAAGAGCAGCAAAAAGAGACATTCAAGGATCAGTTTTCAAGAAGGACATCAAAGCAAGTTGAAAGGCCTTAACAAAATTAAAGGATCGATCTACAACAGCACTCTACTTCAGCAAGGATTTTTGTCTATACAATCTAGAAGATAGACTACAACAACAAGAGCTTTTATGTTCACAAGTCATCATCAAAAGGCCACCAAAACCCTCATAAAAGTTGTCTACAAAGCAAGACCTCAAAATAAAGATCATATCATCTTGGAACAGGTTGACACCATGAAAGCAGTCCTGATCTACACTACAAAAGAAGGCAAAGCATATTGAAGGCAAGAAGCCATTGCCATCTCCAAGGTTATGAAATCAAGCAAGGATCATCTCCTTGCCCTAAAAGAATATCATCCAAGAAGAAGCCCTCATACATCTTCTTCATCAACATGATCTAGGTGAAGATTTCATCTTCACATGACAAGTAAGTATCTTTTCATTCTATAATCAAGTTTGGTTAAATGATTTCATGATTGGAAGGGAATCTATAGGTTGAATGGGTCGTAAAGGTTCCTTGTATGAAGAAGGAGGATAGTCATAGTCCTCTAAGAAACTGAAGTCATTAAAAGGTCTCCTCGGAATTTATGGAAAGGGATACTTACAAGATCCCCTCATATAGCAATATTGGAGACATCAAAGAAAATGTATAAGATAAACTCATTCTCTGAATGTGCAATGAAGAAGGTCACATGAAGTCCAATCTACATGAAAGTAAAGAGATAAACTCATTCTCTGAATATGCAATGAAGAAGGTCACATGAAGTGTGATCTACATGAAAGTAAAGAGATCAAAGGATGTAGGATATCTTCATAAGCTCTCATCTACAAGATCTAGGAAGGAAGATAACCATCATTGATCTATAATGCACTAACAAATCATCAAGGTAACAAATATCCATGGGATAAGAAAGTTACGTCATTCGACAACTTAAAGTCTCTATGCTAAATAGAGAAAGATAAATAGATGGCAGGAGTATTGAAGGTTAAAGGACTAAAACTTGTGCATAAAGGAAAGGCAAGTTTGGTCCTCAAGCAAGACAAAATAAGTATAGCTAAGATTCAATGCTATGGAAAGATTATAAAAAGAATATCATATCACTAGAAAGATCGAGGAAGTTGAAGAAAGGGACCAAGGAAAGAGGGAATAACAAATCTCTGCTATGAGTAAGATGGTATCCCTCACAAAAGGGTCCTATCATAAGCTTCTACTATAAGATATGACAATGATGATAAGATGTATCATGGCATCGTGGAAGCATTAGAAACAAGAGCTCGTGACATCACCATGGGAATCATGAAGGACAAAATCCATGACAGACAAAACATGAAGGATATAGCTCTTGGGAACCTCATTGGACATTGAAGGAAAGGAAGAAGTCATCTAGGACAAGGCTCATCATACATCAAGTCAAAAAGGAAACATTTGCCATTTGGGGATATACAAGATCCTCAGAATTCTCTAATGGAATCCTCATTGTCGGGTTCACTAATCTAGAAAGGAAGCAAGTGTTTCAATAGAATATCTAACTTATGGAATCCATGAGATCATGATGTGATGACATGAAGTAGATCAAAGGATTTAAGATCTTTTTAATCAAGGAAGTTCTTGGAAGAAGCCTCGATGACCTGAAGGTAAAATAAGGTATGTATGCTTATGTTTATTATTATAATGTCATGTCATATGGTTGCAGGTATCATGGATCATTTCTTCTATCTTGAGAAGCACGATCAAGAGAAAAAAATATCCTCCTCTGAAAGGATGTAGGAAGGCATAAGTCACACTAAATGAAATCAACACAATATCTCCTCATATGAAGTATGAGGTGGTTGACTACAATTAAGAAACTTTGATTGAAAACTCCTAGGAATAGAATGTGTTGTGAAAATTCGAGAATCCCGCCCGAATCACCTAATGCAGCAACTGATTAAACTTTTCCTATCTGTTAAATACCGAAACAAATTATTTATTGTTTCCTACAACAAATATCGAAGCTCACACACTGCAGCCTTAACTTAATTAATTAATTTGCCCAAAACAAGAACAGAACAAATACATAAAGATGCATAAGTGACACAATATTTTTTGGACAAATGTCCCCAGAAAAACCCAATGCAGGAAAACCAGTGCAGCAACTCTAAGGGTTTTTATTATTCTGCAATAGATTTTGAATACAACTTTGGATGCCCTTCTGGCAATCCAGTTACAGAGAAAATAAATTGGCAGAAAAACTTAGTGAGATTACCTCACACTAACCGACAAGTCTCAACTGTTCCGGTAGCTGAACTAGGCCCTGCGTGAGCCTCAACAGGATCTGCGTCAGCCCAACTGGGAAACGTCTGCCCTCTAGACCAGTTTCCAGCCCTCCGGGCTCAGAAATCTCAGCTCCCTGGCAGATTACAGAATTTTGCACTGGAAGACTGTGTTGCTTTTGCGTGAGCCCTCCTGGCTCTGCATCAACTCTACATGAGCCCTTCTGGCCCAGCGTCAACCCCTTATGGGTCTGCGCTTCCTCCTCCTGATGTCTCTCTGCCTCTCTCCTGCTGATCCGGGGTCCTAGAGAAGATACTCCAACCCAACTATCCTTGCCCCTCACTGTAAAAGATCTACTTGATCAGAATTTCCTCCTAAGAACTTCTTACCTCAAAAATTCAATCTCTTAATCTCTCAGTGTGTTTTCTAAATGACCCTCAAACTCCCTTAAATAATCTTCTCATTGACATTCAACGGCCCAGATTAAAAGCAAATCAATGGCTAAGATCATTTTAGCTTGATCCTCGTCTTCTTCTAGAAGTTACACCCACAATTAGATTAATACCCATTGAAATTTTTAATTTCCTAAGTTTAGACTTAGGGTCCCATTGAAAAATATTAATTATTTTAAAAAAATTGTCTCTGGGTGGAATTTCCCAAAACGTTTTCTGGGTTCTTTGGAATACATGTGCCCAAGCCTCCCTGCAAAATTTGAGGCCTAGAGAACATCTGATGCTACCACAAATCAACATGTGTGAGGAAAAAAGAGATCGTGAGATATGCAACCATGATGAAGGCAATCAACATCCAAAAGAACAAGAATATTTGACTAGGAAATCTCCCATAAAGATATGAAGACTCTAATGAAAGTCTGAAATAGATGAAGACCCTTGAAAATGGATATGTTCGGGAGATGTGTCAATATGTGTGTAGAATGTTGATACCTACAAGATGATATCAAGATGAAGAACCATCGCGTAAGGTGTGATTTGATTTAATATGATGTTTTGATTTCTTGAATAATATCTGGATAATGCAGGGCTACTCGAACAAGAGCTGTAAATACAAGTACAACTAGCATTCATGTGGTGGATGGAAGAAGCATGATGAGAAAGAAGTAGTCATATAATGAAGGTTCAAGATATGAAGAAGGCCAGTTTCCATGAAGAAAGGAATGACATGATGAACTAAGGAGGAAAGTGATCGATGGTTGTTGCCCTACAAGGAAGAAGTTCAATTGATTTTCATGACATCAAGGAGAGAAGTTGATCAAGCAGCTGAAGGACCCACGAAGAAGAATTTGTTGATCTATAGAAGAATCCCTAGCTAAGAGGGAGCTCTGATAGGTCCCTAATCAATAGGGAGCGTGCACTGGATCACCCCTGATTAAAAAGGAGTGACAATTGTGTTTTTCTATTTCATGTGTCATGCACTAGACCAAGACTAACAGTCGTAAGTCTAGGTGAAGGCCATGAAGAGAAATGAAAACACATGATATCCTCCCTAGGTGAGAGGGAGAGATAGACACAACATTCTTGTCTTCACTTTGGAAGAAAGAATGGAGGATTGGGTAATCATCTGGCATTCAATGCTCTTTGAGGATGTGTAGGGCATCCAAGACAAGAGTAGGCAAGAGCACTGACATTCTTTGAGGGTTGGGAACCCAAGATAAGAATAGCCCTAGAAGGTCATACTCAGTGAACACCCAGGTGGGTATGTACCTTGAGAAACAACGATGAAGGTGTCTATAGTCATTTGTCTCGCCAACACATTTCTCTGATCTAATGAGAGATAGAGCTGTCAATCAAGTCCTTGTTGTGGAAACAATGTTGGTTACTATGATGCTATACAGATGGGTTACCAATCTGATTTTCTTATGAGAAATTCTTCAGATTGAGAATGACCAAGTACTATCATGAATATGTCCCTAGTTAAGAGGGAGTGTTGAAGAAAGTGTAACTAGGTTCAGCCTTCATGACATTGTAATTATGATTTTTGTAAAATGAATTTATTATTCCTTGTTGTATGGGTTTCATGAACAAGAGGTTTATTTATTTAGTGGCTCCCATTGAGAGCCTTAAAATGTCAAAGAGTCGATGTCATGTATAGAAAAGTCTAAACAGCCCTCCAAGACAAGCACAAGAAGAAGTTTGCAATCAAAATGATGCAAAACACAGTCACGTTGGCCTGTAAATAAATTAAATAAGCTAAAGAAGTCATGACGGCTTGCAAATAGAGACACAATGTTTCACACTGTCATGTCCTCTAATTAAGGAGAGGAAACAATTAGAAATACCCTGCTGAGGTCACCACAGAAAACAAGAATCTCAGACAAGTCTGAAATCTCGGATGGGTACAGGAAGGTACCCATATCAGTGATGAAGTACAGGATCTCGGTGATAAAGGACAGTGTCTTGGCAATGAAGAACAGTGTCTCGATGCAAGTGATAAGTGTGTCTCAGCTTCCTTATAACCACAGTATCAATACTGAAACAAAGTCACACTCTCGGTGAAGGAGATGATTTCAGGATCCCACAGTGGCACACACAGTCTCGGCATAATCATGATGAGGAGACACTCTGTCTCAAAGGTGCAGCCATGATCCTACCATAGATATGATCTCAATGAAGACACAGTCACAAGGCTATAATATCAGCTAAAGGTGCAGTTATGAGACAATCATGATCTCGGTGGAATTAGGAACATACCTCAATCATATATACGGAAACCTCGTTGGTATGGTGAAGATCTCAGTGAAGAAGCTGTCATGGTGCAACTATGATGATCTCAGTTGCGAACAAAGGAAGAGGATTGGTGCCGTGGTCTTGGAGTGGCCTAATTGGTCAAGGGTCATGGTCTTGGTATTCGTCAATTGGAATCTCTATAAGAAGAATTTTGTGCGAGTTTTCGTCTCCAAAAGGGAGAGTTTTTGGCCCTGGCAGAATGCCAACATCTTGTGTTCTTGCCTCTTTGTTTTGATAGCTATTTGATGAACTAAAGAAGACACATTCTAATAATAATAAGTGAAGATTGGAATAAGAAGAAAATTGAAAAACACCTCACAAATAGTTATCACGACTAGAAGAATCTTATTAATGCTAACTTCCCTAGATTCTTCAACATTCTATGCATGCTTTGTGGTAGATAGGATAAGATAATTTTATTAATATCCACAAATGGTCAATAGGTCAATGGGCCTAGAGGGTATAATCAAAGTCGACTACATAGCGAGTGTAGAACACTCAGAGCTAAAATGTTCTAAAAATACAAAATATATGAATGATAACAAAAGAAGAAAAAGAGCAAGAGGTAGGCAAATCCTATTAGACTCAAGGCCCTACCACAACAACAACATCATAAGTCGAAATAAAAGTAGAAGAAGAGAAGGGATAAGAGGCATCGCTAAATTCATCTATGATGGTGAAGTAGTCAATGCAAAGCTCAATGATGTCTCCTAGAGAGTGGCCAAGGCTAAGTGAGGCTGGTTGTACAATCCTAGGAGGAACAATGGAGCAAGAAGACCTATCTGTCTAACATTAGAGGCCGACGGGAAGAATCTCATGATGGAGGTATGGCTACTCAAGCTAACTCGGGAGGCCCTACTCCACTAAGAGTTGTTTAAACTCTTAGGTCTCGAAGAGATTATGTGTCTACAAATCAAGCAAGTGGAAGTCCATATTTTCATAATGTTACCACAATCTGACTCACAGGTGTAAAAATCAACATGGTCCTTTGTGCCTCCGTCAATAGAGATATGTTGTAAGGAAGTAGTGAGCCTAATTGAACTTGACTTGCACAGGGCGCACAACATCTCTCATCCATGGATAACCGCCTCTTAAAGATGTAATGCTAGGCATCTCTAGAGTTCAATCTAGGTAGAAAAAGGTCACAATGAAACACCCAAATCTCAAAACAGGCAATGAAACCTCTCTTGAATCTCATAGTATTTGAGACACTTGAAGAGAAAGTGTTCCTCTCAATCTGCTAGAAATGGCATATAGTTGGCAGCGCCTCTTGGAGCTTTGGGATGTGGTGATCCGCCTCAGTCCATAGATGATGTGGGTGAATCCACATCAGACAAACAGGATACAGATGCCATGGACCCATTCACATCTTGAGGGATGAAAAGGTTCAACATGTATTTTCAAGATGCACATCCACCAAGTCATTTTGGGCATGCTTTCAGACAGAAGTTCACTTTCTTTTCACAGCTCCACTTTCTTGGAATCCCCTCTTTGGGGACACTTCAATGGTCAATGACAGCTGCAAAGATTTCTGCCACACATGCCAACTGTCCACTATTGCCTTTCTGTGGAAATAAAGGCATAAGGCCACTTTTCATATGGAACCCTCCCCTCTTAGCTTAGGGAATTGAGGCATTTTAAGCAGAAATTTGTTTTCCATGCTAAGCCAAACTCAGTTTTTCTGGAAAGATGTCGAAACCTTTCCTCTATTGTAGCATAGGCTCATATGTTACCATTTTTGGCTTACTTGGAGAAGTAATCTCCCTGTCATCCTGTTGTTAGATTGCTGTAACTCTCTTTGTATGTAATTCTATGTTCCGTAATGTAATATATGCTGCATTTTCAAAAAAAATAGAGAAAGAGATCAAATACATCAAACAAGAAATAGGATGATGCTGGACTGAGTCCCACCAAAGCCCTTTTCTAGAGAATCGAAGAAATCAACTCTAACACTTTTCATTATAGAAACGAAATTCAACTACAAATGAAATACAAATGTTTACAGATCTGTCTACCATCACTACAAAGGTTTAAAAATAAACATATTAGTTTTAATCTACATTTCAGTCTGTTTACCATCAAGTTGGTAGAGTATATCAGCCATTTTCAACGCAAGTGCTAACATGCAACCAAATTAAAATGGTCCAAGACCATTTTTTAAATTCCCTTTGGAAACCTCACTTATTCAAGTAGGCAAGAGACCTAGCAATTCTTAAGACCCAGCCATAGGAAGAATGTTCATCTACATTTCATCCCTAATTTGGGGAATGCATGCTAAGATGGCTTAGAGTGATCATGGTTATACACTCGTCTTAGATTTTGTATCGTACCTAATGATGCGGAAAAGAGATACTGATCGATAGTTCTAAATACATTGTTAGGTGCTAATAGATTGTTCTGCTTAAGAATTGTTTGGCCAGTTGTGAGGGAGTTAATAAGTAGTTTGAACTTTGCAAAGTCATCTTCGCTAGCATCAACAATTTAAGAATGGGCACTAATATACATGAGCCATTGAGCAGTCATATTACAATCAACCTGTCTTCTGACCTTATCCCACTCAACTAATGCATACCTGGAAGACAAGAATTATTAGCCTGCCTTACTCTATTATTTGTTTGTATGTTGGAGGTACTGCAATAGTTGATTAAAATTAACGAGACAAGAAGTTCGCATTTTTCCATTGTGCATCAGAATGCTTTTGAATTATATGTTTGTTATATATCTGGCTCACAGACATGCTAGTTTGCTCAAAAGGTGGAGAAGTGTAGCATATAATGATGATCATCTCAATAGCATCAACTGATGATGCTCCTAACATTGATCTGAAATCCATATTGGCATATAAAGCTCCATATTTTCTGGAATTATGAAGGAAGCTCATCCTGTTATTTGATACTATAGTTCACTGAGAACACATTGAAAAATTGACCCACCAAATTTAATGTTTTAGGTATTTTCTCATACTAATCACTTACAGTGATGTTAAAAAGCCAAAATTACTGACCAATACTTTGTTGCCGCCCAGAAACCCCAGGCATATATCTGACTGCCAAAGATGGAACATGGTGAACTGCAATATCTGGAATTCCTCTCAATTTAATATAAACAGGGGCATGGTCAGAACCTTCCAGTTTAATACTTCTTCCTCCATGCCACCTGTTAGTAAAGAGAAACACCATCCAGTTTTTAACATGTCAACACCCCTTAAATGCCCAAAGCAAAAGACATCAAGCCTGCATAATCCATATGCTGACAGATACAGACACTCACCTAGGTGCATTGTCTGGATTGCAGCGCCTAAACTGTGTCAATATATCACACTCTTCTATATGACAAATAATAGAATGATCCTTCTCTGATTCAACATCTTGATGCAAGCATGAACCAGATACAAGGATGAGATCAATTCTAGTACCAAAATTAAATTCTTCAGCACCAGAAGACTGTGCCCAGCATGTGTATGCCTCCTTCCTACCAGGAAAATTCCATTAATAGAACATACTGTTAAACTTTAGAAGAATAAGTAAAGATGTATAGTAATATTCTATTATATAAAACATAGCATTCAAATGCAGAAAAGGTTTCTAATTCAAGGATTATTTTTCCTTCACATTAAACACGGATCCCCTTTTGTTGGAAGTTTGATTGGTCAAGGAAATTCATTGGTCTCTTGATACGCCACCTCCCATGCTCTTAAAATCCCCACCTATCAAAGTAATCACTATGAGTAATAAGGTGCCATAATTCATAAGTTGGTTTGAAGTTCACAAATATCGAGCAAAGGTGCAGAAGACATCAGAGTCCACCATATTCATCAGTCAGTTTTGAAGTTCACAAACATCAAACAATGGTGCAGAATACATCAGAGTCTAAGGAGCTAACTAGACCTAGGTTTCTCACAATTGCATACAAAGAATAATCTGTGTGCCAGTTCTAACAATTTTCTACCAAAAAGGCCCACAAGGGGAAAAAACATCCATAACCATCAAAGAAGATAAATTTAAGATACTGAGCTCATAGTCAAGAACAGCACAAAGGGAGGAGACCTAGGGCACATGATATGAACCAAGAATAATGCAAAGCCCATATGTTAAAAATAGTTGCTAGAAGCTAAAAATAGTTGTTAGAAAAAATTATTCTTCAGAGAGATAAAATGAAATTTACCATCAGATGTTAATATTAAATAAACTTCTTATAAGCTAATAAAAGGTGCCAAAACTGCCAAATAACAGAGAAAGACCGACTTACATAAAACTGGGAAATGACTATGGCTTCCATAACTGGTAGAAGTTTTCAAAAAGCCACTTTCAAATTTTATTTTGATTGTGTTGTCAATGTTAGTTTATGGTAGCAGCGGACATGTGTTCTAGTCTCTATGATGTCTAAGAGGCTAAGGAACAGAATATCTCCAAAACCCAGAAAAGGTTTCACAAGATAAGACTCAAAAATGCTTTAATTAAATTAATTAGCTAATAAATTAATTATTTCCTAAGTCTAACTTAATTAAGGTAATTTGATTTTGCTCTAGAGACTTCTATTTGTTGGAAAAGGAACTAGGTTCGGTCTTCATATTTATCTCTGTATTTGTATCAATTTGTATTTCATGTAAAAGAAGAACAAAAAAAATTATTTAAGCATGGGTTTCATGCTCAAGTCTAGATCAAGCATGTTCTTCATGCTCCTAGGGTCCAATGAGTCACAGAATTAAATTGGAGTCAACGTCCATTCGGACACTTTGTAAGAAAAACCAAAATGAAATTTTGTTAAGGAAAATAGAGTCAAATTGACCTCCATAAGACCAAGTCGGCCTGCTCAACAGATGTGACCTTTCATAGTGACAAACAACTATATATAGGCATGAATCCTCAACCAAAAGGCTAAAAGTTTGTTTATGTTTTCGGAAGTGATATGCGAGTTGCAGTGGCAAGGATATGCGAGGTTCTGTGGAAGAATAAGCGAGTTTCTTTAAAGCATAGATGTGACAAAATGTCATGTCCCTTCTCAAACACATTTGTAATAGGGATTTTCCACACATCTTGCACAATTTTGGCTAAGGGAAAGGACCCAGCATTTTCGACCTAGGGACTTAGGAGGAAATTCGACTTAATTTGCTTGCTATTGGAAGGTGGGGGCCACCCACATGGGAATTCGAACTAGGCCATTCGAATGGCTTGGAGGGACTTCGAAGTGTTGGATGGGGAAGCCCAAATGAGGCAAGGAAGACCCACAAAAATAAAAGGAGGAGGGAGCTCTCATTTGGATTCATTCTTACACCTTGCAATCAAAATTACTTGACTGTTTGCTTTGTTGTTAGCTAAGTCAATCGGTTGCTTAGCCACGAATCTCTCAAGCGGGAGATTCAACCTCTACTTTGGGGGACCATCCGTGTTGGCCCTAGAGAGGCAGTTCCATAAGTATTTTAGGAGTTCCGGGAGTGTGTTACAACACTACCATTCAGCCACAACAGGGAGTGCGTATTTCTAGCTAGCTGGAGAATATGCAGCAGAAGATTGGAGCTATTGATGATCAAGCATTTCCCGAGAGAGTTAGAGGATTGGGAGAGCAGGAAAGGGCCAGCCTTTCTTGTGAGTTTCGGAGCCAGCAAAGCCAACATCCCAGCAGTTCGAATTACTAGGCATGGGTACAACACAGAGGACAAGTCCAACAATTTCATGGAGCCTATGTTGCCAGGAAACGTGGGTTCGGGGACGGGTACGGGGACGGGGACGGGGACGGGGACGGGG
>APFE030827399.1:56791-133384 GCA_000404065.3 Pinus taeda | reverse complement strand
AAAGATGCAGAACTAGCTACTTGGAATATTAGGGGAAGCCCATTAAATTAATTAAAAATTTTAAAATTAAAAATTAGAATGAACTCCAAAGAACCCGATTTTGGGGTTCCAAGTACCCATCATCAGGGTTCTTCATACCTGTCAAGACAAAAGAACCCAAATTTTTTTAATGGAGAACCCGGTTCTTCATAGAAAAACCCGGTTCTTATGGGTTCTTCTCAGAAGCACCCATACAAGAATCCGGTACTTGGGTTCGAGAACCCGGGACGGGTTCGAGAACCCCACCCCCGGGTTCGGGAACCCATGCAACATAGCGTGGAGCTAACGAGCAGGTGCAATAGCACGGAAACCCATCTGGGAAGTTAGGGGATTGATAGCAGAGGTCAACCCAGCACTTTGGGTCCATTTTCGAGAGGATTTACAGGCAGATTCCAATAGGCCGATTTTTGCAGTTGCAACTGAAGTTGGGCTCCAAGAGGGTCGAATTTCAGAAGTCTAAACTAGCCAAATTCCTTCGTGGGTTTTTTTGGGTTTTCTAAGAGGAGTCTATGGTTAAAGTTTCATAATTTTCTGGATGTTATTCGGGCCTGAAATCCTAATTATTATAATTGTAGAATTTCCCATTGTAGATCAACAGATTACGCAATATACTAAAGCAAAATACAAGATCTACTTCTACAACAAACTTGCAGAAGCTTAATCGAATATGAGCAAGATCAAATAGAACACATATAACTAAGGATGAGAAAGCAATCACACATGAACACAGAAGAATACTATGGGGAAAGCCTCGGCCTAAAACCCCAATCTCTTTAATATCATACAAGTGGAAATATGTTCAGATTACACAAAGCTTCAGCTCACAAGCCATCCAGCGCTTAGTACAATCGAGCAATACAGCAAACAGACTGAATAGACAAAGCATATGCCCTCCTCCAGCCCTCCAAGCCTCCTACTTCCTTCCGCAGTTTCTCTTGGGGTCCAATGTTGCCACCTGTGTGAATTGGCCTCATCACACAACCATCAAACCCAAAAGTAACGGCGCAATCTCCAAGAAATGAATTCCTTTTACATGCAAGAGATATCCTCAATGGAATATTCTTGCAACTGATAGTACATTATCCCATCACCTAATCTCAACTGGGTCTCTCACTGAACTGACATGCAAGAGTTATTTATGAGAGAATATTCAGTTCTCTGAAGTCCAACAATTACATGCATGCATGCATTAACTAACTGAACTCACAATCAGTTCCACAAACTGTTGGAACTAATCTAACTGGACTTAACTCAGATAACTGAGCTAACTAATTACAACTCAAAGTACAACTCATCCTGATCTCCTTAATCAAGGGATAACTTCCTCAATCAATGGAGAAACTGTTACATGTCTTCACATAGACTTCATGTTTGATTTCCTACAACTAATTAACTCAAGATGAATTCATTAATTATTTTACAAACAGTTGCTAAGATCAAATTCAAATTTTAATTCTCAATTTTAGTTCAGGGACTAACTAAAATTGGAATGTATCCCGAAATGCTATTTATAGCAGTGATATTTTTAGCACTTCTATTTTCAGCATTTCTTGTTGCTATTATCAACACTCCCTCTCAACAAGAAAGGAATTATCAGTAACCCCAATCCTGTCTCTGTGGAACTCGAACTTGCATTTTGACAATGCCTTATTCAAAATATCTGCATCATGTTCCTTGGTCGAAACATATAGCAACAACATGATCCTCTTCACCACACAGTCCCGAAGATGATGGTATCGGATATCAATGTGCTTGGACCTATTATGAAAAACTAGATTCTCAAAGAGTTTGATACAACTCTGATTATTGCAGTAAATCACAGTTGGATCCATCCTCTGACCAAACAATCCCACTAGAATCTTCCGCATCCAAATGGCCTCGCATGCTGCCTAACTGGCAACCATGTATTCAGCCTCTGCTGAGCTAAGTGCAACTAACCTCTATTTCCTGCTGTACCAGGAAACTGCAACTGAACCAAGATTGAAGATTCCTCCAGAAGTGCTCTTCCGGTCTGATGAACTCCCTACCCAATCCGTATATGTGAAGCCCTGAAGCTTCACTCCCTCTATCCGTCTGTACCACAATCCATACTGAGATGTGCCTCTGAGGTATCTCAGCACACGCTTCGCTGCCTTCCAAAACAGCTTGGTAGGCTGAACCATAGCTTGACTCAGCTGGTTCACCGCAAAGCATAAGTTTGGTCGTGTGTTCACTAGATACATTAGTGAACCAACAAGCTGTCGATAAATAGTAGCACCTACTACCTCACCTGAAGTAGCATAATCCTTCCTCCAGTTACCAGCTAGAGGAGTTTGCATGGGCTTGCACTTCTCCATGTGGAACCGCCTGAGTATCTCATTGGCATACTTGCCTTGAGACACGAAAACTTCCACATCCTTATGCCACAGTTACATGCCTAGAAAGTAATGCATAAGACCCATGTCTTTCATCTCAAACTCTCTTGCAAGGTCCTCCTTGCAAGACTTGATCAGTTGATCATCACCTGTCAAAATGAGATCATCGACATAAAGAACAACGATCAATGGCTTACCTTCTACCATGATGTGGTAAAGGTTCGCATCCACTTCACTCTTGATGAAGCCCAACCCGGTGAAATAGTTGTCAATCCTAGTGTACCAAGCACGGGTTGGTTGCTTCAGCCCATACAAAGCCCTCTTGAGTTGGCACACATGCAACTCACAGTCGAAGGTCTCGAAACCTTCTGGTTGCCCATTGTACACCTCTTCCTCAATCTTCCCATTTGAGGAACATTGTCTTCACATCCATCTAATGGATCTTCCAACCCATCTGAGCTGATAGTGCCAACATCGATCTAATAAATGAGTACCTCGCTACAGGATCAAAAGTCTCATCGTAGTCGATCCCCTCGACCTGTAAGAAACCACGGGCAACAAACCTTGCCTTATGTTTCTCAACACTGCCATCAGCTGCCTGCTTTACCTTGTAAAGCCATCTGGAACTCACCACTGAGTTGTCCTGAAGTCTTGGGATAACATCCCAAACACAGTTCCGAACGATTGAGTCGTACTCCTCCACCATTACATCAACCCAAACTGGTTGTTGCACTTCCTTCTTGAATGAAGAAGGCTCGGACTCTACACACTCCCCAACCAAGGCCATGTAACCAGTGTACCGCTCGAGCGACCTCCTCTGTCTACGCTGAGAAGATGGATGTCCCACATTCTCTCGCACATCTAGCATCAACCTGTCAGCTTCCCTTGAGCGTTTTCGCCCATCTCTGGAAGACTCAGCATGAGTGGATGTCTCCACTCCCAGATCCTCTGCATGCGGCTACTCTGCATCAATCTGAGGCTCCTCCTCCTTAGGAACTGAAAGTTCCTCCTCTGCATCCAACTTGAGCTCCCTCTCCAGTGATACTCGCATGGCTTTCTGCTCGTCGAACTTCATATCTCTGTGTACCTCTGTCCTTTGACTGGTAGGCAGGAACACCCGATAGTTGTGGGGTGTATCAGTGTACCCCACAAGTATCCCAACTTAGTTGTAGGATCTAGCTTCTTCCGGGTATCTTTGGTCACATGGCAATAAACCAATGATCCAAAGATCCTGAAGCGACTCACATCTGGTCGCTTCCCAGAAAAGGCCTCCATAGGTGTCTTCATTCCCAGTATACAGTGCGGGCTTTTGTTCTACAAGTATACTGTTGTATTGCATGCCTCAACCAACAAATGCAATGGTAGGCTTTGGTCATGCAACATCGCTCAAGTTGCTCCCACAATCGATCTATTCTTCCTTTCGGCCATCCCATTCTATTGTGGGTTATGGGGTGCCGTCAGCTCCCGTTTAATTACTTCTGACCATGGAAGTCCTTAAACTGTTGGGAGACATACTCTCCACCATTGTCGCTACGCAAGGCCCTTATTTTCTTTCCAGATTCTTTCTCTGCCAAGGCTTTAAACTCACAAAACCTCAAGAAGGTTTGATCCTTCTTTTGCATAAAGTAGATCCAACATCTACGAGAAAAATCATCAATAAAAATAACATAGTACCTTTGTTTAGCGGTGGAGGCTGTAGAGAATGGTTGACAAACATCTGTGTGAACTTGCTCCAGGATTGCTCCAGCTCTACTATCTCGATCCTGAAAGGAACATTACGCATACTTACCCAAGGTACAACCTTTGCATGTATCCGTCTGCTCCACTTTTCCCTTGGGAAGTCCGGTAGAAATCTGTTGCATGATCTTCAGGACTCCATGGTGCAAGTGGCCCAATCTTCTATGCCATAGCTCGCCAACATCCTGGCTCTGCACCAACTCAGCTTTGGAACTCAATGTAGCACAGTCGTCTACCTCCAATTTGTGGAGATTCTTTACTTGAATCCTAATCCTCATGGTTTGTCCAGTGCCGATATGCCTCAGGAATACCTTTCCTTTACTAAAGACTACATCATAGCCTTTATCTTCTAGCATAGCAACGGACACAAGATTCTTCTTCAGACCTGGTACATACTTTACATCAATCAGGGTGAGAGGAGCTCCATGCTCCCTCTGAAACACAACCGTACTTTCACCTAAAACACGGTACTTTCCATCATCGCCCATCTCGCTCCGCATCTGGAGATCCTTCTCCTCTAAGGTACTGAAAAGATTCTTGTCACTGCACATGTGGAATGAAGCTCCACTGTCCAGGTACCAAACACATCCCATCATGGATGAAACCATGCATGCGATGAGAGAGAAATCCAACTCAAAATGTGAGGTCAGTGCCTTACCATCTGATTCCTTCGAGGATCCCTTTTTGGATTTCTTCTATGGACAATTCGTAGCATAATGGCCCACCTCATGATAATGAAACCATCACACTTTCGATTTGTCAAAATTCTTCCCACCATGGGGAGAACTGGATTTGGAATTGGATGCCTTCCCTTTAACTTTCCTCACCTTACCCGCTAAGGTTAAATTTTCCTCATCATCTTTCTTTGATGAGGATCCATCTCTAGTGCTTCTTCTTATCTCCTCCTGCATCAGATCCGATCAAAGTCGTTCTCAATCTGGCAGTTTTTCTCTTCCATTTACCAAGCCTTGGTAGCTATGCTAGCTCTTAGGAAGACCGAGGAGAGCTAGACTCACCATGTCATCATCGGTTGTCGTGATCCTTACACTTCCAAGCTCATCC
Organism: Pinus taeda; assembly: GCA_000404065.3. Taxonomy (NCBI): domain Eukaryota; kingdom Viridiplantae; phylum Streptophyta; class Pinopsida; order Pinales; family Pinaceae; genus Pinus; species Pinus taeda. Next base: position 128,192 of record APFE030827399.1, on the reverse strand, counting down.
CTACAGGTGGTGAGCTTGTTCAGATATGTAGACATCACATCGCCCTTTTCACACTTGATTTTCCGAAGCTTGTCTTTCAGCGCCAGCTTCCTCTGATCACTATTGTTCTAATATAGATCTTTCAATGTTTTCCACATTGAAAACGGTGTCTCCTTCCCATGGAGACTTGAGACTGTGGTCTCGAACTCCCTCCAGAAGGATTCTCCTTGCTCTAGCCACACATTTCTTCCATTCCGCCAATTTTGTAGCATTAGCCGTTGCTGGCTTGGGGATCTTGATCAACGAAGTCCTTTAGTCCGTTATCCTCTAATACTGCTTCCATACGATCCTTCCAGGCTATATAATTCGAGATGCCATCAAGGGCATACTCGAGTCTTAAACCGTTGGACGCCATTGGTAAAATTGAGATATGATAAGAACTCGATTTCTATATTCAGGAACATCAAACTTCGAACTTCTCCCTTCTTGTATATTGTTCTTCGCTTTAATCGCCTTTGCTCCGATACCATGTAGAATTTCCCACTGTAGATCAACAAATTATGCAATATACTAAAGCAAAATACAAGATCTACTTCTACAACAAACTTGTGGAAGCTTAATCAAATATGAGCAAGATCAAATAGAACACATATAACTGAGACTGAGAAAGCAATCACACATGAACACAGAAGAATAATCTAGGGAAAGCCTCGGCCTAAAACCCCGATCTCTGTAATATCATACTAGTGGAAATATGTTCAGATTACACAAAGCTTCAGCTCACAAGCCATCCAGCTCTTAGTACAATCGAACAATAAAGCTCGCAGATTGAATAGACACAACATATGCCTTCCTCCAACCCTCCAAGCCTCCTATTTCCTTGCACGGTTTCTCTTGGGGTCCAATGCTGTCACCTGTGTGAATTGGCCTCATCACACAACCATCAAACTCAAAAGTAACTGCGCAATCTCCAAGGAATGAATTCCTTCTGCATGCAAGAGATATCCTCAATGGAATATTCCTGCAACTGATAATACATTGTCCCATCACCTAATCTCAAATGTGTCTCTCACTGAACTGACATGCATGAGTTATTTATGAGAGAATATTCAGTTATCTGAAGTGCAACATTTACATGCATGCATACATTAACTAACTGAACTCACAATCAGTTCCACAAATTGTTGAAACTAATCTAACTAGACTTAACTCAGATAACTGAGCTAACTAATTACAACACAAAGTACAACTCATCCTGATCTCCTTAATCAAGGGATAACTTCCTCAATCAATGGAGAAACTATTGCATGTCTTCACATAGATTTCATGTTTGATTTCCTACAACTAATTAACTCAAGATGAATTAAAAAATTATTTTACAAACAGCTGCTAAGATCAAATTCAAATTTTAATTCTCAATTTTAGTTCAGGGACTAACTAAAATTGAAATGTATCCCAAAATGCTATTTATAGCAGTGCTATTTTTTGCACTTTTATTTTTTGCATTTCTTGTTGCTATTTTCAACAATAATAGGGCGAACTGTTAGTTCGTTGGGGAATTCACACCATTTTGTGGGTTCGACTTTGGCTCGGAGATAGGCCAAACCCTTTTTGGGTTTTTGTGGGTTTTGGTCAAGGAGCTTGAGGTTAAATTTTGCAGCATTTTCAAAGCATCAGAGGTGGAGTTTCTTGCAATCCCTTTTCAACTAGCAGTGTAGTTTTCTCGACAGCGCAAAGCATTAAAGGAGCAGTCATTTCCAAGCATTTGAGATCATTGTATTATCACCTAGGTTCTGTCACACTTACCATTGAGGCAAGCCCAAGTTCATTCCTCCATACTATTTTACTTGCTCCATTGATTAATAAAATGGCTCAGCTGGTTATTACTTCTGGAGTTTTTATGAGCATTTGTTGATTGTTTGAAATTTATGTGTTTTAAATCGTTTTTGCTTTGCATATCACTATTTATTTAAGTTTGGAACATTACAGTGGTATCAAAGCATGACCCTGGACTAGTTGTGGGAAACTAGCCAAAAGATCATGGAAGCTTTGGGTATGGGTGCACAATGACAGAGGGAAACCGGAGACAAACCCATGGTTCAAGGGAAACCTAATATGCAGAAATTTTGACGTAGGATTCATTGGAACGATGAGAGATTGGCCCAATTGAGGAGGGTGACAAACCAAACCCATCTTCACCCTTACAACAGAGATGTGAGAGGTGTGCAAGTCGTGGGGGTGCAGCCATCTACATCATGTGGGGAAAGTCGACAAGATCAGGGCACCAAATCTTCTGAAAGGGAGTTGGCAAGACAAAGACAGTTAGAGGGTGAGACTAGGGGGCACTTTTGCTGGTGGAGACCTAGCTTCAAATATCATGAGCCGGAGGAGGAGGTTGAGCATGATGCTAAGAGCCCACAGGATGGTGAGGAGCACATCGATATACCCAGTGTGGCACATGAGTCACCTTTATTAGAGACCTCTTTGATAGCCCCAGTTGACATCTTGGTTGAGAAGATAGGGCCTACACAAATAGAGCCATTTGTTGAAGACGAGCCACCCATGGACGAGATGCCAACAGTTGCTGAGGTATCTGGAGTTACGACCGAGTTTACAAGGTGATAGCTGCCCACAAAAGTTCCACCAATGTCAGGTCGACCTTCTAGCATTAAAAAGGAAGGTCGCATTAGTGTGTGAGGCTATTTTGCAACGGAACGAGGGGTTGGAGGGCATGAGAGTGATTTGTGTTGAGTGCACGGCCAAATTGACTCAAGTTAGGGAGTTGTTGGATTCCCTACTGGTGTAGCTAGAGTGCACATTGGAGCGTGAGAGCATCCCTCTTCGGGCATACATGGATGAGGCTGGAAACACTGTTAGGTTACCTTGGCCTATTAGACAGAGCGAGACAAAGCTACCGAGTCATATTTTATGTATTGACCAGGATAGCAAGATGAGACAACCTAAGTTGCACAGGGTGAACACCCGCATGCTGGGGTTGTTTTATGTGCCTGAGTGCATGCATTCAATCCCTCTCTTGGGTTGGGTGGCGAGAGATTCTGAGTTGGTAATCGTGGAGTGGGATATGGAGATGGTAGCGAACCCAGGTGACGCTCAATAGGAGTTTCTAGGCACTGGGGATGCTGGAAGCCTTGACTGGCATTGGGATCCGGGAGGGACCACCTATCATTTCCCAGGTATACCAGTTGACTACGACCTAGAGGGCATACTTGACCTAGCAGTCGAGCGTGCACCTCCGTTAGGAGAGCTTTGTTCAACACTAGTGGCCAACCAATTCTTGGGCAAACTCCTTGGGCTGTCTTGGTATGACAATTGTACACGAGGTCTTAGGATGATCAACATACACTGGCAGGAGATTGTCAAATGAGGTGGCATTAGCAGGCCACCAGATAGTGCCTTTTATGGAGTTGGGGATTCTTCACATTTGTGTGAGACACAAAGGAGCAGAGTAGTGGTGGCATCGTTGCTGACACCTGGGGAGATTCACTTCTTGGGTCCCTTAGGGAGGACTTGGAGGGGAGATCCCCTAATCAAAGAGCATGATGATGTAACAGTGGAGGTGATGATCCCTATTGGATGCAAGCCGACGCATATGGACACAACTTTAGGCCATCTCATTCAGGGATGGGTAGAGCATCTAGCGTGGAGCAGTGGTCTGTAGATAGGCATGGAGACACATGGGGGTGTGTCGTAGTATGTTGGATTGCGCTGTGGAGTGGGAGTGCCTCACATCACATGAGTACATGCAAGGGGTGACAGGTACAGTGACTCAAGCGAGACACAAGAAGTACAGGATGGCATAGCCGTAGCCGAGGGTATCCAACAGTGTACTGGGGTAGGTCACGGTGTACTGTGGCATTTCCAGCAATACTGGGATGATCGATGGTATGCAAGGGTGTATGGTACTTCACAGCAAGGTCTTGGAGTGTTGCCTCTAGGGAGACTCTTGGACGAAAACATTGGGCATACCTTTGGGCGTAGTTCACCTAGGATCAACAAGACCATAGATGAATGATACTTGATGGTATCTGCAGGGACTCACATGCTTGAACCTCTTCTACATCCCTCCCGGGTGCAATCAATTTTGCTATCAACTTTCTGCACTTTGGGCATGAGCATCGGGGGATGAGGAGCTCACTCGAGATATTTGGGTGACACTCAACACACTAGGGGGGAGACCTTTCAACAATGGCATTAGATTGGTATGTCAGTTGACAGCCACAAGTTGGGGAATGAGGTGATCATCTGCAGGGGTGGCATATCATTCATCACTGAGCCTACATCTAGGGAGCTAGTCTCGGGGGAGACATGTGTCACTCTTTTCTCAGGGAATGTTAGGACCAAGCATGAGCAGAGGATAGTGGGTACGACTGAGGTAGTTTCCTAGTATGTATCCGGGCTCCAGACCTTATATTGGCACATTATCAAGAGGGCGGACGGCAGACCCAAGGGAGATGGTTGGCTGGGACAAGTCGGATCTACATACCCTGAGTCAATTACAAGTATCGGATAAACATCTTTTGGTTGCATTCAGGGGGTAACTCTTTGGGACACGTGGCTTCCAGCAATCATCAGTACTACATAGTGGTAGGCACAGGGCAAATTAGCATGCATCAGATTAGCCCACGATATATGGAGCCTATATAGTGATCACATGCAAGGACTAGAGACGAGGGCTAGAGGGATTCCATCAGTTGACAGGGCTATGCCGCAGAAAGTCTGGCGATGGGATGCAGGGATTCAGTTGATCGATAGATCATTCGTGATGAGCGGAGTCGTGGCAGAGAGTGATATAGTTCGCTCTTGGGATGAAACATGGGGTTTCACAGAGGGTTTCATCATATGGGGAGGTAGATATTCTCTGTTGCTGCACAGGTTTAGAGTTAGATTTGGATGGGTAGGTCTTGGTGCCATGGCGATGCCCAAGCAGGATGTGTCTCGCCTCTTTCAGTATTCCACCATCGAGTTCCAGGAGAGGAGGATACTAACTACGCACAATGGGGAGTATGACATAGTCAAAGTAGCGCAGCGTCAGCATGGTGGCACCACTCTGGGACTAGGATAAACTTTGGCATCACAGCTCTTCATAGCTCAATAACCTTTCAAGATGCGTCGGCTACTGCAGGGGGAGATCATACAGATCTTCCATTGGGCTTTAGCAAGTCACCGATGGAGCAGGGGACTTTTGCTACTTTCACCAGGAAGGATAGTGAGTGGAGTGAGGGGAGCTTCATATTGGACAAGATTGCTTGGGATCCTGGTATTGAAGGATTCTATCATATCAGGACAGCGCGGAGGTCGAGCACGATCAAGTGGCACATTTGGGACCCTGGCACAATTTCCAGTGACAGTGGGGAGCAACAGTTAAAGAGGATGCTTGCTCAAGCATTGCTTAAGGACAAGCGATTTTTGGTGCATTGGAGGAGCTTGCCGGATGAGAGTGCCACCTGGGTGGGTGAGCACATTTTGGAGCACCTAGCTTTGAAGTTGCTTGAGGGCAAGCAACATTTGGGAGGGGAAGACTGTCATGTCCCTTCTCAAACACATTTGTAATAAGGTTTTTCCAAACATTTTTGCACAATTTTGGCTAAGGGAAAGAACCCAGCATTTTCGACTTAGGGACTTAGGAGGAAATTCGACTTAATTTGGTTGTTGGTAGAAGGTGGGGGTCACCCACGTGGCAATTCGAACTAGGCCATTTGAATGGCTTGGAGGGAATTTGAAGTGTTGGATGGGGGGGGCCACATGAGGCAAGGAAGACCCACAAAGATAAAAGGAAGAGGGAGCTCTCATTTGGATTCATTCTTACACCTTGCAATCAAAATTACTTTACTGTTCACTCTATTGTTTAGCTGAGTCAACTGGCTGTTTAGCGAACAATCTCTCAAGCAAGAGATTCAACCTCTGCTTTGGGGAACCATTTGTGCCCACCCTAGAGAGGCAATTCCATAAGTATTTTAGGAGTTCTGGGAGTGTGTTACAGCACTACAATTCAGCCACAACAGGCAGTGCATATTTCTGGCTAGTTGGAGAATATGCAGGGAGAGTTTGGAGCTATCAATGATCAAGCATTTGCAGGGAGAGTTAGAGGATTGGGAGAGTAGCAAAGGGCTAGCTTTTCTTGTGAATTTTGGCGCCAACAAAGCCAACATCCCAGTAGCTCGAATTACTAGGCTTGGGGACAATGCAGAGGGCCAGTCTACCAATTTCGTGGAGCTAAGGAGCAGGTGCCATAGGCCGGAAGCCCATCCGAGAAGTCAGGGGATTGATAGCAGAGGTCAACCCAACACTTTGGGTCCATTTCCAAGAGGATTTACAAGCAGATTCCAACAGGGCGAGTTTTGCAGTTACAGTGAAGTTGGGCTCCAAGTGATTCGAATTTCAGAAGTCTAAACCAGTGAAATTCCGTCGGGAGTTTTTCTAGGTATTCTGAGAGGAGTCCGTGGTTAAAGTTTCAAAATTTTCAGATGCTATTCGGGCCTGAAATCCTAATTCTTATAATAGGGTGAATTGCTAGTTAGCTGGGGAATGCGCACCATTTTGTGGGTTCGACTTTGGCTACGAGATAGGCCAAACCCTTTTTGGGTTTTTGTGGGTTTTGGTCAAGGAGCTTGATATTAAATTTGCAGCATTTTCTGAACATCGAAGGTAGAGTTTCTTGCAGTCCCTTTCAACTAGCAGTGTAGTTTTCTCAGCAGCGCAAAGCATTAGAGCAGTCATTTCTAGCATTTGAGATCATTGTATTATCACCTGGGTTCGGTCATGCTTGCCATTGATGCAAGCCCAGGTTCATTCCTCCATACTATTGTACTTGCTCCATTGATTAATGAAATGGCTCAGCTGGTTATTACTTGTAGAGTTTTTATGAGCATTTCTTGATTGTTCAAAATTTATGTGTTGCAAATTGTTTTTGTTGTGCATATCACTATTTATTTAAGTTTGGAACATTACATAAAAGGAGGCTAAAGAATGCAAACTATCTGTGATAAGAGACTAGAAAAGAGTGTGGATTCCTGAAGAAATATACAACCCTTTCTTGTGATGACAAATGAACTGCAATATTGTTATAACCATGTTACGCAATCTATGGAAGCAGAATGAAGTTTGTGAACTACAATCTTTAGGGAGGACAAATTTCTTGTGAAGACAAGGCATCTAAAGGGCAGTTTACTTACTGATCAAGGGTAAAACATGACAGTGGATGGAGGGCTAACTTGAGGATCTTATGGAGGAAGTTGTCTTCGTCTTTGGGTCTCTCATTTTGATCTGATTCTATAAGAAGTGGATTGTTTTGGTTTTCCCTAGTTGTGGGTTTTGCCCTGGCATGGAGCCAATATTTTGTGTCCTTTGTGTTTTTGTGATCTTCATCTTTTCGATAATTGCTTCAAGGATAAGTAAAAATGACATAATAAAATGCCCACAAATATCACAAGTAATTATCAAGTAAAGGAGAATCAACATAAGTCTACAAATACCTTGATTTTCCAACATGGTATCAGAGCTAAGGTCAGTAAAAGGAGAATTGTAGATCACTTTCTGTTGGCAGCTATATTTGAAGTCTTCTTTGAAATCCCTATGGAGTCCAAGTTCAGATCGCATACTACTAGAAGTTTGAAGTCCTCCACCAAGAAGATCAGAGTAACAAATTCACCTCCATAAGACCAAGTGTTGATTTTAGGTATGTTCTATGCTAGAGCAATTTATTTAATTTCTTTTCCATATTAGCAATCACATCAGCATAAAGTAAACTGCAGATAGAACATAAATATAATCGCAGAAAACAAGCCAAGACAAGAGAACACAAGATGTGGCACTAGCCAGGGACAAACCCCACAATGTGTGGGGAAACCCTTGATCAATTCTTCTTTTATGTTCTTCAAAGTTTAGCAGAGAAAGAGAGAGAGAGAGATAGTACATTTATAACAGAAGTCAACACTTCGACTTATCTAGATCTAGCATAGATCATTTTGTATAACGATGAGATCAGTTGAAGACATTCTGCTTCAACTGATTCTCGAAGGTGACAGTTTCACCTATCATAGTGCTGCATCTTGTCCATTTACCGCACCTTACCATGTAGCACCATGCTGCCCTATCACTAAGTTGTTCTCATCTTCATGTTGCTCATCATGTTGCATCTTTCATGGTCTCATTCATCATCAAGCTGCCCATGCTTATGATCACACTTATCACAGTGTTGTCCATGGTCCATGTATCATTGTGCTACCCATGCACATGATCTCATACATCATGTTGCTGCCCATGTTCCATGTATCATTGTGCTGCCCATGCACATTATATCATAGTTGCATCCTTATGATAATACGTCCTTCTGCCTACATAGATATTTACAGTTGTAACCTGCATAGATATACCTTGCCATGTATATATGTTGTACTGCAGATTTGCCTGCGTATATGAGCATAGGTCAGCATATATAAGTCTTCATATACAGCATATCACTGTCCATATACATACACAGCGTATAACTTGTATCAACCCAGCGTATATATTGTGTGTGACCACGCTGCCAGATCTAGGGCCTGCGTTTATATATCTACGTGATATATCATATGACTACATTCTATATCATATGACCAACGTGGTATATCACCAAGACTTTCCAACGTATCATGATTGTCTAGCGTTTCATGACTGTCTAGCGAATTCAATATACCGTATGTGATCCAATGTATATGATTGCGTTGCATTTACAATGTATATGACTGTGTTCCATGTATAAGACTGTGTTTACATGTATGTGTTCCATGTATAAGACTGCGTTTACATGTATATGTTCCAATCACTGCGTTCCATGTATAAGACTGTGTTTACATGTATATGACTGTGTTCCAATGTGTTTCTTACCTTGCTGCCTTGAATGTGTTCCATACTTATGTGTTGCGTATATTTCTCCTTGTGTTGCAATGAGGACTTGACCTGCGGCTAGGGCTAAGTGTCACCATCGACTATGATTGTCCCCATGAACCATGCCTACGTATTAATCTCTATGTCCAGCATGTATTCATTTGTCAGCATTGTTGGTGCCATGACTGCGTTAAGTTTGCATGACTGTGCATAGTGGTAAGGTCCTTCATTACAGCGTTGAGTCCACTACGGCTACCCTTCACATATCATCTCCATCGCTTGCGTTATACATTAGGGCATCATCATATTAGGCCAGCGTAATCCATAGTGTATCTCCTTCTCCAAAAACCCAAGACGTGGAGAGGAGATCACTTGAGGTGAGTACCAAATGACTTCAAATCCTCTTCTATATTACTAACGTGTAGGTGATGAATAGACACGTCTATTGGGCTTCTGAGCCTACATAAGTTGTTGGCCGACTTAACAATCTGTCCATAGCATAAATAAATTCATAACTTCATAAATACTTATCAAAATCGAATGATATTTAGATCAATCCTACACCTCTCAATGAGAGGGATCCAATAAAAATATCAGCTACCATAAATAATATGACCCACATGGAGTTTGACCCTAGTTGCCAATTTTAACACTCTCTCAACTAGGGAGAACTCCATCCGCTGATCCATATCTCCAACTGTACTATCACTGCCATCAATGCCCTACACTACTCTGCGCAGCTCTGCTCAGCTCTACTCAGCTCTACTGGCTCTGTTCTGCTCTGCTCAACTCTTTTGGCTCTGCTCTACTCTGCTCAACTATGTTGGCTCTGCTCAGCTCTGCTGGCTCTGCTCAACTCTGTTGGCTCTGCTAGCTCTACTCTGCTCTACTCAGCTTTGCTCAGCTCTTAGCTTTGCTAAACTATGAAGAAGAAGAATTGATCGAGAATGTCTCATACCATTCTCCGTTGACCCGAAGTCAGTCTCAGAGTGTGTACCACTAGTCCCAAACCAGTCTCAACCAACCCAAAGTCAGCGTCATAGTGGGTACCACTCCTACCACTGGTCCCAGACCAGTATCGCAGGCTCAGAGAGTGTACCACTGGTCCCAGACCAGTCTCAACTGACCCGAAGTCAGCGTCACAGTATGTACCACTCTCACTGGTCTTAGACCAATCCTACGCTGACATGAAGTCAGTCTCAGAGTATGTACCACTAGTCCCAGACCAGTCTCAACCGACCCGAAGTCAGCGTCATAGAGGGTACAACTCCTACCACTCATCCCAGACCAGTCCATTGATCCTAGATCAATGAAGGTCATCCTACAATAGGGAGTACGGTAGATACAACGATCCGTCCATCGATACTACTATGGTCCCTATCCCCATTTCCTTGCTCATTGATCAGATGAAAGGTACTTCCCATGAGTCGCACACTGTATGGGTAGGATGCCTTGATAAGAGAACTTAATCAATCCCGTCCTCACAGGAGAACTAATCATCCTGCTACAATCGCCATGGAGAACACATCATCCAGGCCTCACAGGAGAATTAATCTTCCTGCTACACAATCGTCATGGAGAACACATCATCCAGACCTCACTGGAGAATTAGTCACCTGCTACACAATCGTCATGGAGAACACATCATCCAAACCTCACAGGAGAATTAATCATCCTGCTACATAGGAGAGCGAATCATCCTGTCCCACGAGAGAGCGAATCATCTTGTCCCACAAGAGAGTGAATCATCTTGTTCACAGGAGAGCGAATCATCCTGTCCACAGGAGAGTGAATCATCCTGTCCCAGTGCGCACCACCAGGGGAGGGTGAGTCACCCTGTGGTTGTATGTTGCTCCAGTAAGAACAGCAAGCCCCCAAAGCTCCCAGAGCTCAATGTAGGCAACATGCAGGACCCTTTTACAAGGGTCTCTCGACGACTCCAAGTCGTTTGGGAAAATCGCAAATTTGATCTTTTCCCCAAAGCTCTGACAAAGTGTAGCGACCTGTACATCATCTCAGTGCGATGGAGCCTCCTTGCTCATCGACTTACCATATCCCAAATAAGGCAGTATCTAATATCTATCTGCTGGAGCAATTATTGAATACAAGATTCCTCAATAATCGAATCCCACCTCTAGTTGTCACAGAGAATCACAGTGGTATTCATCAAATGTACTCACTGAAGAGTTTCCACAACCAGGCAACTTCATACGAGGTCATACTCGTAGTTATGTATCCGGTCTCGGTGGTACTTGTAGCAACCGATTCCTGCTTCCTACTCATCCATGATATTGAAGCAGAATCCAAAGAGAACCAGCACTGAGAAGTGCTCTAGTGATCATCCACACTGCCTGCCCAGTCAGCATTCGAATAATCATGTAGTTTTCATATTTCCAGTAGTGTATCTCAATCCATGAGAGATTGTGCCCCGAAGATATCTCAGAGGATTCTTGGCACCAACCCAGTGAGGCTCAACCACTGTTTTAAAAACCGGCTATTTCGACTCCCATTCGACCAAGTTGGTCCGAGTCATAGCCCAACTAGGTCGACTCGGCCTTTGAATCAGACCGGTCGGCCGGGTTGTTACCAAGCCAGCTGAGTTGGCTAACAACACGGCTGGCTCGGTAACAACCGGCCGGCTCGGTAACAGCGGCCGGTCAAGTCACTTCATCGGCATTTTTTTTTTAATTTCATTTTTGGGGACTCCTTGGGCTTCCCTATCTAACTCACGAGTTTCCCTGTCTGACTTTGATCCCTAGTATTGATATGTCATTCATGGTAATGTTAAATTCTTAAAGTAAAAGTGACATTCTCCTTAATATTCATTTTCATCCTTTTATTTAAATTTTTAAGATTACCATGAAATGACTCAGGATGTTTGAGAGTGGTTCCGGCCTCATTAGATTTCATATGGAGAAAGTAGAATTTTAGATTTCATTCAAAATCCAGCAGACTTATCAGTATTTCAGAATTTCAAGATTGGGGGATTTCAATGTTTCCATTGAATTTTGTCATGTATTAGGGTATGGAACTCGTATTTAATCAAGAGCACCAATCCCTCTATGTACCTTGATGTTAGTGACATTGGTTGTCGATTCCCGGGATTCCTCCCCAACCGGGAGCTTCTGAAAATGTCGCTCCCGCTCCAAGTAACACTGAGCCAGATGATGTGGCAACTCTGCAGTAGCTGGTATACTAGTCCAGACTTTTGTTGTAGAGGCCATTCTACCTCTTGTTTATGTGTTTTTGTTTTGATCTCTATATCATCTCGTGTATGTTGGACAGTGCCTGGGCCATTTTGATATAATGGATATATTCATGAGCCTACTTTGATCATATGTTGTCTTCTATCTATATTCTAATGTTGTGTCTTTGGAAACATGAATGAAAATCTTTAAAATTATGTGTTTTTATAAAAAATAAATATTTAATGTATTTTTTACAACGACCGAGTCATTGAAATCGAGCCGGCCAAGTCGATACCGAGTCGGAGACGAAGTCGGAGTCGACCCTCGGCCGAGTCGGAGTCAGAGTTGGAGTTTTAAGACATTGGACTCAACCAAATATGAGCTCACCGTGCTAACTGCAAAACATATGTCTGGAGTTCACCAAGAACATCAACGTGATTGAGTTTATAAAACTCAGAGGCATTTCCCAAATCTGGTCCCACATCACTACCATATAACTTCTGAAAGTTAATATCCTCGAGGTAGTCATAGGTTTGTAGTTTATCCTTCCACATTCGGAATCCAACTCCCTCTATCTTCTACAAATGAGAGGGTCTGCACCTGTCAGACATAGGTTCCCATATGAGAGGTCTGTCATCCACAACATTCGGATGGTTTGGATCGATTTCACTCCTAGTGAATCTCAGCTTTATCAGACAACTGTTGATCCTCTCATACAATGCCCGGGGTGTTTTGCTTCAAGCCATAGAGGGATTTCTACCTCCTGCATACGTGAGATTCCTGATCATGAATCTCAAACTCCTCGGGTTGTTCCAAACCTATGGACCTGTGGCATGAGGGCAATGGTCCCCTTATAAGATTTTCCTTCGGTACATCTCAGATATGTACCTTCATGCTCTTTTTGAATTCAGGCATCCCTGTCACCATCTGACTCACAGACCTCCGATGTTGTGTAAATGGACATGGTCCCTAGTGGACTTCTTGCAACTTGATACAACCTTGAACTCAAAAAATATCTTTGAAAAATCTATTTTCAAACGCATACCTTTCCATCGATGAGTGCCACCCTGAACCTTTGACTTCCATTGCTGAAACGGACACTAGCTTCTTCTTGCGATCAGGTACATAAAAGAGATTCTGGGGTTCCTTGCTTTCTTTGAAGAGTCGACCATTTCCTTGATGACCTGCATCTTCATCAAGAGATGTGTCTCTGCTCTTTGCATGATGGCCGAACTTATTGCAACCAAGGCATCTACCTTTCCTTCCACCCTTAGATCTTGAACTTCCCAATGAAGTGATCTTCTACTATGCCATTCTAATAATATTCTCTACTTCCAATTCACCCTTAGTGAACTTAGAAGAGGGATGAGGAACCCATTGATCCTTTTGTCAGGTCCCAACTATCTTCAGTGATTGCTTGCTTAGGCATTGTCTTCACCTTAGCTCTGATGGCATGTTGATTTTAGGTATGTTCTATGCTAGAGCAATTTATTTAATCTCTTTTCCATATTACCAATCACATCAGCATAAAGTAAACTGCAGATAGAACATAAATATAAATCGCAGAAGGCAAGCCAAGACAAGAGGACACAAGATGTGGCACTAGCCAGGGACAAACCCCACAATGTGTGGGGAAACCCTTGATCAATTCTTCTTTTATGTTCTTCAAAGTTCAGCAGAGAAAGAGAGAGAGAGAGATAGTACATTTATAATAGAAGTCAACACTTTGACTTATCTAGATCTAGCATAGATCATTTCGTATAACAGTGAGATCAATTGAAGACATTCTGCTTCAACTAATGCTCCAAGGTGACGGTTTCACCTATCGTAGTGCTGCATCTTGTCCATTTGCCGCACCTTACCATGTAGCACCATGCTGCCCTATGACTGAGGTGTTCTCATCTTCATGCTGCTCATCATCCTGCATCTTTCATGGTCTCATTCATCATCAAGCTGCCCATGCTTATGATCACACTTATCATGGTGCTATCCATGGTCCATGTATCATTCTTCTACCCATGCACATGATCTCATACATCATGCTGTTACCCATGCTCCATGTATCATTGTGTTGCCGATGCACATTATATTATACCTGCATCCTTATGATAATACATCCTTCTACCTACATAGATATTTATAGCCATAACCTGCATATATATACCTTGCAATGTATATATGTTGTAATGCAGATTTGCCTGTGTATATGAGCATAGGTTAGCATATATAAGTCTTCATATACAGCATATCATCATCCATATACATACACAGCGTGTAACTTGTATCACCCCACCATATATATTGGGTGTGACCACGCTGCCAGATCTAGGGCCTGCGTTTATATATCTGCGTGGTATATCATATGACTGCATTCTATATCATATGACCAACGTGGTATATCACCAAGACTTCCCAACGTATCATGACTGTCCAGCGTTTCATGATTGTTCAGCGAATTCAATATATCGTATGCGATCCAATGTATATCACTGCGTTGCGTTTACAATGTATATGACTGTGTTCCATGTATAAGACTGCGTTTACAGGCATGCGTTCCAATCACTGTGTTCCATGTATAAGACTGTGTTCCATGTATAACACTGCGTTTACATGTATATGACTGCGTTCCAATGTGTTCCTTACCTTGCTGCCTTGACTGCATTCCATACTTATGTGTTGTGTATATTTCTCCTTGTGCTGCGATGAGGGCTTGACCTGCGGCTAGGGCTAAGTGTCACCATAGACTATGACTGTCCCCGTGAACCATGCCTATGTATTAATCTCTATGCCCAGCATGTATTCATTTGTCAGCGTTGTTGGTGCCATGATTGCATTAAGTTTGCATGACTGTGCATAGTGGTAAGGTCCTTCATTATAGCGTTGAGTCTACTGCGGCTACCCTTCACATATCATCTCCATTGCTTGTGTTATCCATTAGGGCATCATCATATTAGGCCAGCGTAATCCATAGGAGAGGAGATCACTTGAGGTGAGTACCAAATGACTTCAAATCCTCTTCTATTTATACTAACGTGTAGGTGATGAATAGACACATCTATTGGGCTTTTGAGCCTGCATAAGTTGCTGGCCGACTTAACAATTTGTCCATAACATAAATAAATTCCTAACTTCATAAATACTTATTGGAATCGGATGATCTTTAGATCAATCCTACACTTCTCAAGGAGAGGGATCCAATAAAAATATCAGCTGCCATAAATAATATGACCTACATGGAGTTTGGCCCTAGTTGCCAATTTTAACACCAAGTCAGCCCTGTAGATGGTCATGTCGGCTTGCTCAACAGATGTGACCTTTCATAGTGACAAACAACTATATATAGGCATGAATCAACCACCAAAAGGATAAAAGTTTGTTTATGTTTTCTGAAGTGATATGAGTTGCAGTGGCAAGGATATGTGAGTTTTTATGGAAGGATAAGCGAGCTTCTTTAAAGCATAGATGTGATAAAAAGAGGCTAAAGAAAGCAAGCTATTTGTGATAACAGACCAGAAAAGAGTGTGGATTCCTGAAGAAATATACAACCCGTTCTTATGATGAAAAACGAACTACAGGATTGTTATAACCATGTTACGCAAGCTATGGAAGCAGTATTAAGTTTGTGAACTACAATCTTTAGGGTGGACAAATTTCTTGTGAAGACAAGGCATCTAAAGGGAAGATTACTAGCTGATCAAGGATAAAACATGAAAATGAATGGAGGGCTGACTTGAGGATCTTATGGAGGAAGTTGTCTTGGTCTTTGGGCCTTGGACGTCTCACATTGATCTGATTCTATAAGAAGTGGATTGTTCTGGTTTTCCCCAGTTGTGAGTTTTGCCCTGGCATGGAACCAATATTTTGTGTCCTTTGTGTATTTGTGATCTTCATCTTTTCGATAATTGCTTCACGAATAAGCAAAAACGAAATAATAAAATGCCCACAAATATCACAAGTAATTATCAAGTAAAGGAGAATCAACATAAATCTACAGATACCTTGATTTTCCAACATGGTATCAGAGCTAAGGTCAATAAAAGGAGAATTGTAGATCACTTTTTGTTGGCAGCTATGTTTGAAGTCTTCTTTGAAATTTCTGTGGAGTCCGAGTTCAAATCACATATTGCTAGAAGTTTGAAGTCCTCCATCAAGAAGATCAGAGTATTAAAGGTTAAAAGAATACACCATGTTGGATTGTCAAGAAGACTACTAATATGAAGATCTGTTAAATAAAAGGTACTCGGTGATAACCTCTGTAATGACTAATTCAAGAGGGTATTTGAAGCTCTAAGGAAAGCACCCATACGAAGAATGGTAACTCTTGTTCTTGGGAAAATATAGAAGACTTGTTATCTATAGCAATCATACAATACAAAGTTCTATGAGATTTACATCCAAAGTTCCGAAAGGCCATGTAGACACACTTATTCATGTGTAATTCGAACTTACAACAATATCTGGAAGAAATACGAAGCATTGTGATATATATTGTGATATTACCATATAGCAATATTGCTAAGGGAAATAATAATATTGCCCAATTTTGTCTTATTTCCTATTTGCGCTTAGGAGGTGTGGGTTTAGAGGTCCCGTGTGAATTTTGCGATTAAGTGGGGGCCCAAACATTAGGAAGGAAGGGAAATATTGTGGCTCTAGTAGAGCATGGGGGGCACCCCATGAAAAATTACGGCCCACATGTAGAAGACTCTCATTGGAGCGAAGTTGGTGGGGAAAGTCAAGTTGGGCCCACATGGGCATCTTGGAGGCTCTTTGATAAATACAGCAAGAAGCACTCATTTTGGTCATTCATTCATCCATCATTTCAGAGTTTGTCTCTTGACATAGCACGCTTAAGCTGTGAGCCAATTTTGCATGTGTTGTTCAGCACAAGGGTGTTTCCAAGCGGAGATCCCAGCCCTTGCTTTGGTGGACTTCGAGTGCCAGCCCAAGGAGGGAGTTCTACTTAGTCCCAAATCATACCAGCGGCAATGAGGTTATGTTACAGCAGCGGGGAAAGCTACAACAGCGCAGGGACTGCGCAGTCTTGGGTAGACACACACTCTGGGAGGTTTAGGAGTGAGAGGAGTTTGAGGTGGAAACTTGGAAAGAAGGCTTGGGGAGCCTTCTTCTAACAGGGATTGCCGGCATTTTTGGAGCATTTAGTAGCAGATTCTACAAGTGGGTCGATTTGCCCAACAGCAAAGCCACTCAAGCCAAAGAGGGTCGAATTTCCGGGGTCAAACTTTGGCCAAACCCTTCGTGGGTTATTCTAGGTTTGTTGAGCGGAGGTCGAGGTTAATTCCCCGAAATTTTCTAAACAATGGAGAGGGCCCTAACAGCAGATTCTTTCAGGCAGCAACACATTTCTGGGATCTACAGCGCTCTACTCGAGTAGCATAGAAGAAGTTTCGAGGAGGATGTCTCAATTGCCTTTTTGGGCTTTTCTAGCTTACCTAGAGCAAGCCTAGGTGTTCTCATTCCAGCACATATTTATACACCTCTTTCCATTAATAAAAAGAGTACACATCGCAATTTTTGGGTGTCAATTTGCGGACTGATCGCTTGTTAATGTTTCATGGTGTTTTTGTCTATTTTGCTTTGCATATTCATTGTAAATTTCCATTAGGAATATTAGTGTTGGGGAAATTATATGTGTTATAATTCCAACATTAAATTATCAATCTGGGACACGTAAGCTTCGAGGCGCAAGCACAGGGAACGTAGGATCAGAGTGTCTAATCTAAACTAGAAATAAAATCAATTTATTGTTTAAGTACATATTTGCTATTTCTAATTGAAACTAATCGATTAAGGAAAACGTGCTCAAACAATACGAATAAGAAATTCTAATTAATGTGCAAACGAAACTAACTCTAATTAATCATAAACCAAGCAATACAAATTATCATTTGAATGATCTCAATCTTAATCGAAGTAATGGAAATCTTAAATCAAACACTAAGATCTATTTAATCTAAATGCAAGAATCTTAAATCAATCGAGACTAACTCAAAAAGGCATCAAGATTATGTTAATTTCAATTCAAACAAAACTAATTATAATACAAACAATTAAGGGTAAGGAAATAAAAAATCCAAACAATATTGTGACTAATCTAATTCCCAGGATCACACAAAGATTTACTACTTTACTTAATCATCAAAAGATTAAATTACTGCAATGACCATTTCAAGACTAAATTACCTCAATTGCAATGCCAATTCAAAACTAGACTACTCCTAATTGAAATCGAAATACTTTAACTACAAGATTCAGACTGCATCTAATGGCAAACAAATTCATTCAAATCGAAATCAAAATGTTGAACTATAAGACTCAGATTGCATCTAGCGGAAAACAAAATTACTCTAATTGAAATCGAAATGTTGAACTATAAGATTCGGATTGAACTCATGAAAACATTCGTTAATGAAAATCACTCTGCAAATCTAATACCTATGATTGGAATGAACTGCAGAACTTGCTTCTAGGTGGTGGTGGGCCCTTTCCACTCCTGGGGCAAGTTAGATCAACTCAATGGAAATAAAATTCAAAACACAGTCATAATACTTACAAAGGATTTAGAGATGAAGCAAAATTCAATTAAGATGTAATTATTATTACAAAAGAGCTTCAATCCAGCCTTTATTCCTTCCCTGCTTCTCTTCCTTTTATAAACTTCAAAATCTTCCCATACAAACCATGGTTGAGCCATTTATAAGATTTACAAGGCGAATTAGTCATTTTCCTCAATTATGGAAAATTGAACAATTTTAACAAACTGACCCCAAAAATATTGGCATATCTTCCTAACCATGGCGAATTTTGGAAAAATATTTGGAGGGAACCTAAATTGTTATATTGTCAACACAAACCTCTCTTGTATTTGTCTCATTCAAATCCATATCCTCGGAAATCATGCCCAAAGTTGGTTATCTGCCTCTTTTTGCAAGATTCTAGACCTCTGGAAAATAGTCATTTTTCATAAAATTGCCTCCAAGACCCGCTTATAACTTTTAGAAAAGATTGAATCTGGAGAAACGGTTTTGGATATAGATAATTGGTTATATGGTTAACAAACCCATTTGCTCATATTTTCCAGATTCACCTCTATATGCACGGAAATCTAGGTCAAACTTAGCAGTTTTGAAATTGTGCACATTTTGAGTAGATTTGTTAATTAGCTCCTAGGGACCCACATGTGCGACCTGGTTGAAATCCAACACATGTAAATGTATTAAAACATTATTTTGGACAATAACCTCCCTCGGTTTACCTTGGAAGTGTGCCGAAATGTCAAAACCCCAAATTGGATATTCTCGTACTCTACTTGTACCAACTAGTTCCACTGACTTGTGAAAAATTTCGGCGATGGAACCCTATGACAAATGAACTTAGCAAAACCATCATTAGTAAATAATGACAAAATCATCTTTAATCATAGAAAATATAAGAAAACTAATGATAATCAACCATGAGGCATAAGACGTGAATTGGCGATAAGTGATGGAATTATGGTGTGAAATGAGTGTAATATTACATGAATATAGGTTATGAATGGTGGTATTGAATGATGAAAACATGGGCATATTTGAGGCCCAACATCCCCCCTATCACTAAGGATTTGCATGTCCTCATGCAAACAAGTACTTTGCTCATTTATAGATTTTATGGCATCGTGGCTTTGGGAAGGGTTGGTTCTTGTCAGTGTTGCGAAAATTGCAATATTATCGCGATAATATCGGAAAATCGTGATATTTGAGTTTGGCAATATTATCGCCTGATTTTTACGTTAATTTTTTTTGCAAAAAATCACAATAACATGAAATAATCACAAATTTTATTCAAAAAATCGCAATTTTTGGGGAAAAAATCTTTATTTTTTTTGTGTCGATTCTTTTGAGGAGAAAGAGGTGACACAACCTACCCAGGCTACCCCTATCACCAGTAGCGGACGTGGTCTACCTCCTGTAGTTCCTAGTTCTTCAGCTTCTAGAACACAACAAAGTCCACTGCCAACTCCACCAACATCTACATCTAAAGGGAAAGCTATTGCATTTTCTCGCAAGAGGGGCAGAGGAAATCACTGGTATTAGTTATTTCGTTCATTTCATTGTATATGACATTATGACTCATGATATGAGATACATTATTATATTTTTTGATGATATTTTGAGGCTGAGTTGGGACTCGGGAGTCAGCACTGACTATTCAGGACATGATTCACTGTTATGTATGATGTAGCACTAGAAATGATATTACACATCTTATATATTAGTTCTTTTAGCATATTTGTGTCAATGTATTTATTTTATGTTGTAGATGCTTTAGATATTAAAAAAATTGAAAAAAAAAAGAATTATTTTGTATTTTCCGATTTTTTCACAATTTTTTCCGACTTTTCCCTCGCCGATATTATCCCGATAACAATTACTGCAACATTGGTTCTTGTGCAGCAACACTGCGTGAAGATTTGAGGGTGTTGGTTCTTGTGGAGCAACACCATTCTTATTTGACTGCCATATATTTTATTTTGAGAGCAATACAAATTGAGGATAAATAATAGATGTGGTAGGCGGAAATGATAAATGAGATGATAAGTGGCAATGGAAATGGTGGATGAGATGAAGCGCTGATGGAGATGGTAAAATAGGTGCTTGCATACTCAGTTTTTGTGAGGCCAATGCTTAAGGATGGTTCCTTTATGAAAGGCAGCAATGACTTCATCCTCTATTGGATACATTCAACTAAAAATATATGTGAATGTAGGAGGGAAGGTACTACAGTCACTACTTTGCTTACATGAACCAATATTCATGATTATGACCTTATTAGAGTAGCATGCATTCTATTATGAATGAGGAGTTCACAAATGGAGGGTATTTGGAAAGCAAAATAAATGGAATATGTGGTGGTTAATCATCAAATCTTTCTTAAATCTCTAATGAATTAAAGAATCTTGCCAACTTTACCTGAAGTTTTACCTTTACCATGATGATAGTTGCAGGCTGAAGTAGAGGATGGAATGGTTGGAGATGATGTGACTGTTGATCTGACCTACTGAAGAAGGCAGAAGGCTGAACTAAAGAGCAGAAGGATGAACTGAAGGTCCCCTTCTCCCCCATGCCTGAGGAGTTGTATGTCACCTAACACTGAGGAAAGATGAATGTTGTTGCAAATGACAATAGAAATGCTGATACAAAGAACCAAACTGCTGAAAATTTGTGTTGAGATCAGAAAACCTTACAGTCTTCAACCGCTACACACTCGTGTGCAATCTTGCATATGTGAAAAAATGGTGTCGATGTCGAACATAAGCAAGAATCATTGGATTACCGACCATTGAGGAAGTCATTAACCAATGCGAGATATCCCACCTTTGATGTCAATGGGAATCAAGGCACTAGGTACATTCTACTAGCCATGAATAGATTTGTCGAAGTTGAATGGACTGTAGAATTCATCCACCAAGAAACATTGATGAATTTCCTTAGTAGATGACAAGGATACCTGCCATTAAGGCATGCAGTCTCCCAGGTACCTTTTCTAACCCCAAAGGTACCTTATCTAACCCTAACCTTGACCCCACAAACCTTGTTGATGTTAATGGGACAAGGCTTGTTAGCAAGTGGGCCTTAAGGGATCCCACATCAACCAACTCGAGTACAAACATAATGACTTGAAAGATACATGATTTGAAGAACTCGTACAAATTTACAAGATTTATTGGGCACTTTGCCTAACAGTTACCTGGTTTTCAAGCAAAGTACTTGTCTAGTTGCGTCAGACAAGCTGGTTTTCACAAAAGGACTTATTTTTCTCTTTACTATTTTCATTTATTTCTTAAAATACTAAATTTTCTACTATACTAAAGAAAAGACGTCCTCCTTCAAGTGAAAGAGAACTTCCAATGAAGCCATGTGCAAATCAGGTACAAGGATATATTCATGCTCAAATTTAACATATCAGAGTTAGAATGAGCATGAGAAATCAGCAGCTTTGAAAGACGTGATACAAAGAGTATTTGAAGATGAGAGTGGTACTTTGACTAGATTGTGATCTGGAACCAATGCTCGATGTAATCTTGGTGATATTGGCTCATTTCTTCATTTCGGCCACACTGAAAGTCCTCCTCGGTCATACCAAGAAAACTTGGATAATTGGTCTCCGGAATGCATACAAGGCTTGCTACAGGGCATGGTGAAAGTTCTTCGATCTCAGGTTCAATTGGATGCTCCCCATCAGATTTGGTACATGATTTCTCAATCTCCTTGGTAGATAGGCAACAAGAATCAAGGGAGATTTCCAAATCCTCTTATGGCGGTGGAGAGAGATAATTTCTTGGATGTGGTGAAAATGAACTCTTCCTGAGAGGCAGAAATCCCAACTACTACTAGGATTTGATAAAATACTTGAAGGGACATTCTTCAAACTCTCTATCATTCTTTGAATTTCTCCTCCTGTTTTATGATCCCTGTCTCGCAACATGAATTAGTGCAAAGGCGTTCTTACAACACCCCAAAAATGTTTTATCTTTAAAGAGCTTTGAAATTTTAACCTAAATGAATTAAAAACCACTAATTGCAATAAAACTCACCAAACTTGCTTATTTGGACAACCAAACTTTGGAGCAACCCCACAAAAGGGGATGTGTTGCTCTTCACTCACGTCTTCCCGTACACTCTCCGTCCTATGATTGCCCTACAACTAAGATCACACAAAAAACTTGTGAAAGAAACTAAGCTCTAATCCCTTTAGCACCTCCCCGGCAACGGCGTCAAAAATGTTAGGGAAATTATATGCATTATAATTCCAACATTAAATTATCAATCTGGGACTCGTAAGCTTCGAGGCCCAAACGCAAGTAACGCAGGATCAGAGTGTCTAATCTAAACTAGAAATGAAATCAATTTACAGTTTAAGTACATATTTGCTATTTCTAATTGAAACTAATCAATTAAGGAAAACACACTCAAACAATACGAATAAGAAAATTCTAATTAATGTGCAAACGAAACTAACTCTAATTAATCATAAACCAAGCAATACAAATTCTCATTTGAACGATTTCAATCTTAATCTAGTAATGGAAATCTTAAATCAAACACTAAGATCTATTTAATCTAAATGCAAAAATCTTAAATCAATCAAGATAA
This sequence comes from Pinus taeda, assembly GCA_000404065.3. Lineage (NCBI taxonomy): Eukaryota > Viridiplantae > Streptophyta > Pinopsida > Pinales > Pinaceae > Pinus > Pinus taeda. The sequence continues at coordinate 104,983 of APFE030827399.1, read as the reverse complement.
ACTCAAAAAGGCATCAAGATTATGCTAATTTCAATTCAAACAAAACTAATTATAATCCAAACGATTTAAGCTAAGGAAATAAACAATCCAAACAATACTGTGACTAATCCAATTCCCAGGATCACACAAAGATGTACTACTTTACTTAATCATCAAAAGACTAAATTACTGCAATGACCATTTCAAGACTAAATTACTTCAATTGCAATGCCAATTCAATCCTAGACTACTCCTAATTGAAATCAAAATACTCTAACTACAAGGTTGAGATTGCATCTAATGGAAAACAAAATCATTCAAATCGAAATCAAAATGTTGAACTATAAGATTCAGATTGCACCTAATGGAAAACAAAATTACTCTAATCGAAATCGAAATGTTGAACTATAAGATTTGGATTGAACTCATGAAAACATTTGTTAATGAAAATCACTCTGCAAATCTAATCCCTATGATTGGAATGAACTACAGAACTTGCTTCCAGGTGGTGGTGGGCCCTTTCTACTCCTGGAGCAAGTTAGATTAACTCAATGGAAATAAAATTCAAAACACAGTCATAATACTTACAAAGGATTTAGAGATGAAGAAAAATTCAATTAAGATGTAATTTTTATTACAAAAGAGCTTCAATCCATCCCTTATTCCTTCCCTGCTTCTCTTCCTTTTACAAACTTCAAAATCTTCCCATACAAACCATGGTTGAGCCATTTATTAGATTTACAAGGTGAATTAGTCATTTTCCTCAATTATGGAAAATTGAACAATTTTAACAAACTGACCCGAAAGATATTGGCATATCTTCCTAACCATGGCGAATTTTGGAAAATGTTTGGAGGGAACCTAAATTGTTATATTGTCAACACAAACCTCTCTTGGATTTGTCTCATTCAAATACATCTCCTCGAAAATTGTGCCCAAAGTTGGTTGTCTACCTCTTTTTGCAAGATTCTATAACTCTGGAAAAACAGTCATTTTTTATAACTCTGGAGAAACGGTTTTGGATATAGATAATTGGTTATATGGTTAACAAACCCATTTGCTTAGATTTTCCAGATTCACCTCCAGCTGTGAGGAAATCGAGTTAAAACTTGGCAGTTTGGAAGCTGTGCACATTTTGAGCAGATTTGTTAATTAGCTCCTAGGAACCCACATGTGCGACTTGGTTGCAAATTTGCAATCCAACACTTGTAAATGTATTAAAACATTCTTTTGGACAATAACCTCCCTCGGTTTACCCCGGAAGCGTGCCGAAATGTCGAAACCCGAAATTCGATATTCCCGTACTCTACTTGTACCAACTACTTCAACTGACTTGTGAAGAATTTCGGTGATGGAACCCTATGAAAAATGAACATAGCAAAACCATCATTAGTAAATAATGACAAAATCATCTTTAATCATAGAAAATATAAGAAAACTAATGATAATCAACCATGACGCGTAAGACGTGAATTGGAGATAAGTGATGGAATTAGTACATGAATATAGGTTATGAATGGTGGTATTGAATGATGAAAACATGGGCATATTTGAGGCCCAACAATTACAGTCGTATCAGAGCCATAATCTTGGCTCAGCCTATGGGAAACCCTTCGTTCTATGATGAGACCAAAATAAAAAGCTAAGAAATCATGGGATCCAAAGAAAGATTAGAATCAAACATGGAAGTAACCTTGAATGAGGTGATTGGATGCAAAAAATGATGATTGATGTGGGGGAGAAGTTGATTCATTCTGCAATTGGGAATCAGGGCCATTTTCAATTATACAATAAATCCACTATGCCAAAAATTATGGCTAATGCATTAAGATGGCAAGCCATGATGGCAATTGATGTGGAGTTATTGGAAGCAAATTAGAGGGCATACCAATCATTGGGTCATGACATTCAAGCGTCCCTCTCTTTTTGGGAGTTTTGTGAGCAAGGAGGCATGCACAAATCAATGGTGATTCAATGGAATTATGTTGGGATGATGAGTAGGAATCAGGATTAAGGAAGAAGATGAGAGGGTAGTTCAAGGGGCCAAGGTTGGCAAGAAGACAGATGAGCATACACTCGTTGATGAGATGCCATCTGTTGTTGAGGTATCCATAGATGAGGTATCCTGGGTTGTGACCGATTTCTCAGGTAATAGTAGCACACTACAGGTTGATGAGGTGTCGGGAGACATCTCCACTATTGATGAGGAGCCAATTGGTACAAATGCATCCAAATCTATGGCAGAGTTGTCAGACGATAGTCACCTAAATTTGACTGGTGAGCATGTCATGCATGTTGGGTTGTCTATGGAGGAGCATTCAGAGGCTCGTGTTGAGCCCATGATGGAGGAGGATGTCCAGCCATCCTTTGGGCTACTCATTGATGAGGGGCAGCACAAAGACCACACATTGGGATTTTAGCACAGTTCACTTCAGAGGCACACTAATGGGATCTACAACGTTATTAGCCCACCCTTATGCTTTGGGTTGAGGGAGGCAGAGTTGTCTAGACATATCAGAGGGGATGACCAGGTTAGCCGTGTAGGAATTTATAGGGTAAGTTCCTCAGATAGAACACCAAAGGACACCGCTCACAAACAAATCAGAGATCAATACACCAATATTCTTGACGTGGTTAAAACCCTCAAAGCAGGAAACAGTACACAGCCTGAGCCAACGCGACCACTTCAGGAAATTTATTAATAAAAGAAATAAAATTTACATAAGCTTCTCTCATGAACAATCACCTTACAAATGACCCTCCATGCTCTTTAACGGAGACCATGGACCAATCAGGTGTTAAGCCACAAATCAAGTGTCGGTAATACCGAGGAGATAATGAACCATCGGATCACTACATGTCTAGCACATATCGTGACCATCGGATTGTAAGTTACAAAAGTACATAGTAAAGAAACACACTTTACCTAACTCTACACTAGACCAAGTTATCCTTAACTATTTCCTATGTGTCGGAATATCCTAACATCCCCCCTTAAGAACAACTTGGGACAGGATTGAAGGATGTACACATATGACACAATAGGAGAAGGAAGGAGGCATTAGAGCCTATCCCCCCTTATTGACAAATTCCTGAACTCCAACCATAAATCAAAGTTCCATAAACTTCGCCTCTCTGAGAGCCTTTGTAAAGGTGTCTGCAACTTGATCATCGGTTGAACAATATTGCACTTCAAGAACATGGTCATGAATGAGCTTTCTGATGAAGTGCATGTGTAGTTCAATGTGTTTGTTGCGCTGATGTTGACTAGACCTTTGCATAGTTGAATGGCACTTTCATTATCACACCAAAGTGTAGTCGGATGTTGCTGCTGAAAGCCAAACTCTGACGGGATCTGACAAAGCCACAGGGCTTCCTTACTAGCTTCTACGACACCACGATACTCTGCTTCTGCAGAAGAAAGAGAAATGGCACTTTGTTTCTTGCAAGCTCATGTAAAAGGTCCAGAACCAAGAGTGAACACATAACCTGCAGTAAACTACCGCTCATCAGGGTCACCAACCCAATCAGAATCACTGAAACCAACCAATAGAGGAGATGCTTCTACACTGTAATGAATCCCAAACTGAACTGTACCTCGAACATAACGAAGTATTATGTTAGCTTCTTTCCAACGACCTTCATGTGGGTTTTGCATAAACAGAGCAATAATGCCAACAGCGAAAGAAAGGTCAGGACAGGTATGGGTCAGATACAAAATTTTTCCTACAAGCTGATGGTATAAGTTAGCATCAACTTCAGGGGAAGTACAAGTGACTGTAAGTTTGGCCCTATACTGAAAGGGAGAAGGGGTCGGCTTACAGTCTTCCATGTGAAAGTGGCATAGAAGATCACAGGCATACTTGGACTGGGAAAGGGAAATACCTTCCTTGGATTGCAATACTTGAAGACCAAGAAAATAATACAAGTGTCCTAAGTCTGTCATTTCAAACTTCTTTTAAAGGTTGGACTTCACATGGTTTATAAGGTTGGGATCACTACCAATAAGGATAAAATCATCAACATAAAGAACAAGGATGATAAGAGACTTAGACAGTATTGTCAGAATGACACCTAGAAAAGCCAGTATTTAAAAGAAAGCTATCCATTTTGGCATACCAAGCCTGAGGGGCTTGCTTGAGACCATAATTGGATTTCTTAAGCCGACATACAAGGTTGGAGTCTCTATGTATAAAGCCAAGAGGTTGTTCCATATAGATTTTTTCATGCAAGTCTCCATGCAAGAAGGTAGATTTAACATCCATCTAATGGACTTCCCATTTGAAAGAGGCAACAAGGGAAAGTACAAGGCGGATAGAATTCATTTTGGCAACAAGGGAGAAGGTTTTAGTATAGTCAATTCCTTCAACATGTGAAGAACCCTTAGCAACAAGACGAGCTTTATGTTTATCAACTTTTCTATCTAGTCCAAACTTGGTTCTGTAAACCCATTTGCATCTAACAAGTTTTCGTCCCTTTGGAAGAGGAACAAGATCCCATGGGTCATTTGCCAATAATGAACGATATTCTTCATTCATAGCTGCGTACCAATCTGGATGGCTTGAAGCTTCTGCAAAGGTGTCAGGATCATAATTCATTGAAGCTTCAGCTAGTAAAGAAGAGGTTCTATTGAACTAAGAATGTGTACGTCGCTGATCTGTAGGATCACCTGCAAGAGAACCTGCAACACCCCAAGTAGCACGGGCCAATTTTGGAAGTTGAGTAGCTAAAGGAGGATCCTGAGAAGGTGGGGGAGGATTATCATCTTCTCTGTCATCATCTGAAGAAGAACTATTTTCAGAAGTAGAAGGACAGAGAGCAGTGGCATATCCACCGAACTAGGCTCATAAGACGATATATTTTCAGCAAACTTTACATCTCTTCTAATCATAACATTTTTGGACTTAGGTGAAAGAAGTCTATATCCTTTGACATCTTCAGAATATCCAACAAAAAACATTTTTCACTCTTAGGTTATAAAGCTTTATGTTTCTCATCTGGAATATGGGCCCATGCTTCACTTCCAAATACATGAAAGTAACTTACATCTGGTTTAATTGAACTCCATGCTTCTTTTGGAGTGATATACTTTAAAACCTTAGTAGGAGTGCGATTTACTATGTAATTTGCACAGTTAATTGCTTCTACCCAAAAATTAAGACTAAGTCCTTTAGATTGAAGCATACAATTAGCCATTTCCTTTAAGGTGCTATTCTACCTTTCAGCTACACCATTTTGTTGTGGAGTATATGGAAGAGTATGTTGCATTTGAATTCCATGCTCAGTGCAAAAGTTGATGAATTTGTTGTTAACATATTCTCCGCCATTATGAGCTCTTAGCTTAAGAATTTGATGTCCAAATGGTTTCTCAACAAAGGCCTTAAAGGCCAAGAACATGTTAAATACATCACTCTTGAGTTTTAAGAAGTATACCTAAGTGTGTCTAGAGAAATCATCAACGAAAGTTAAGAAATACTTATAGCCAAAGAATGAAACAACTGGAAGTGGACCACATAAATCACTATGCACAAGTTGTAAAGGGGCTAAGGCATGCCAAGAGACATGTTTTTCAAAACTATCCCAATAATGTTTTCCGAGTACACATCCGAAACAAACACCATCTCTGCAAGATACCATAGGAAGACCTGTTACCATATTTTCTTTACATAGATTTTGAGGGGAGCGATAGTTTAAGTGACCAAATTGCTCATGCCAAAGTTTGCTCACTTCATCTTTATGAGCAACAAATACCGAGGGAAGAGTTGATGACCCAAAGTTGTTAAACTTATACAACCTTGTAGAATCATTAACAATGTTAGTAGCTAAAATCTGTCTAGGATCTCTTAGGGCCTTAATTACAACATTATGAGGTGAGAATTCAACGATTTTACCTTCACGTGAATTAGTTCTCTGATATAAAGATAGAAGGTTGCAGAATAAGGTTAGAACACATAATACATCATTAAATTGACCATTGTCTAGATGAATAGTTCCACTCCCTACATCACTAAGAGATCTATCATCACCAAAATATATATTTTTGGTGTTACGATCATTTAAAGAAGAAAACATGGCCTTGTTTTTGGCCATGTGATAAGAAACTCCAGAATCAATGAGCCACTCATGAGAATGAGAAGAAGAAGATACATTTAGTGCATAACCATACCGAGATGCTTGACAACCACATGCAAAAAGTGCAATTCCTGAAGATGAAGTTGAAGTTGAAGAGTGCTCCAAATGGATGTTATGCTTCTTCATTGCTGCTTCCAAAACTTCCATCTTCTTAAAGCATTTGGATTCTAAGTGGCCATCTCAATTACAAAAGTTGCAATATCTATCAGTCTTCTCCCCTTTGTTTTTATTTGCCTTATCATTTTGTTGAATTGATTTTTCATTTTGAGACTGAAAGTGCTTAGAACCCTTGGTTGGTTTAGGACCATTCTTTTTAGGATACTGCTTCTTAGGATTCTTTGAATTTGGTTGTTGTTGGGCGGCTAAGGCTTTCTTAGAAAAGTTTCCAAGATTAAAAAGACCAAGATGTAAGAGTTTTTCTTGTTCTCTTATTAAAGAATTACAAAAGGCATCAAAAGAGGGGGACTTGTAGTCATGTCTTTGAGAAATAAAGGCTTCTCTAGTAGAATCGAAGGTGGAAACAAACATAGAGTAAGTTGGTCACAACTTAGTAAGAATGGAATAGATAAGGCTACCATCTTCTTTCTTAACATTAACACCTTCTAAGAGAAAACTAAGGGTCTTGAACTTGGACAAAAAATCTTCAATGGAAGCAAAATTATTGGGGTGCAATGTAAACAACTCATTTTCGAGTTGATAGGCTTTAATTTCATTTATAATTCCAAAAACTTTAGTCAGTTGTTTCATTGCTTCATTAGGGGTATCAAATTCTGCGATATGAAATCTAAGATCTGGAGAAATAGACATCCCTATCAACCCATGTGCTTGATCTTGCCTATTTTCCCATTTGGCTCCCTTATCTTCATCTTTAGGTTTAGTTTCTTAGCCTGAGGCTATTCTGTAAAGACCTTTACTTCTAGGTAAATCCACAATGTAGGACCACCAGTCAAAGTAGTTGGTGCTGTCAAGAATAACTTGGCAATGAATTTCCATTTTAACAGAAATTGAAGTTGTAGATGTTGAAACTAAGTGTTCTAATGGAAAGATATCGAAAAATTAGGCCGATTCAAAAAAAACGGCTATGAAAACGTCTTCTGAATGAAGAAGTTATGGCTTTTTGAAGAAAAGTTGTTGAAGATGCTGACGAAGTGTGTGAATTGTTGAATTGAGGCTTCTCTGATCCATATCAAGTTTATGAAAGAAAAAAAAAATCGTCATAAATCACATGATAATACATTTGTTGACGTGTTTCGAACCAACGAGTGTGGTTCATCGTCAAGAAAAGTTGAAGAATCAGATCATGGTTGCATATTAAATAGGGAGAGCAAATCATCAAACGGCTAGGTTTGACTAAAAAACGGTTATACTGAAAAATGGCTATATTAGATCATACTGGATAAACAGTTAAGATTGAACAATAACGGCTAGATTTGACTATTCAAGTTGTATAATTATATAATATTATTATGCTAAAACGAATATTATTTTAATACCTATCATATGTTATTTTAATATTTAATATTCCCTAGTAATATAGTTCCCTGGTTATAGTAATATAGTAATATACAATATCATATGTTATTTACTATATTACTATAACTATATTCCCTAGTAATATACATATGTTATTTACTATATTACTATTACTAGGGAATATAGTTATAGTAATATAGTAAATAACATATGATATAGTATATTACTATATTACTATAACCAGGGAACTATATTACTAGGGAATATTAAATATTAAAATAACATATGATAGGTATTAAAATAATATTCGTTTTAGCATAATAATATTATATAATTATACAACTTGAATAGTCAAATCTAGCCGTTATTGGTCAATCTTAACTGTTTATCCAGTATGATCTAGTATATCCGTTTTTCAGTCAAAACTAGCCGTTTGATGATCTGCTCTCCCTATTTAATATGCAGCCATGATCTGATTCTTCAACTTGTCCTAACAATGAACCACACTCGTTGGTTCGAAACGCGTCGACAAATGTATTATCATGTGATTTACGCCAAAGAAAAAAATTTCTCATAAACTTAAAGCGTGTGAATGTGCGGAAGTGAATAATAATGTTAGATTTTTAATTTTTTAAGAATAATCCTCTCCCCTTTCCAAACTTAATCTAATTAGATCACTTTAAAAAAATATATATGTGACCCACTTTTATATATAAGTGAAAGTCACTTTTATAATGGTACTTTATGAACTACCCACTAAATTGTAACTTAAATAAAAGATAAAGAGACTTTAGAATTATAAGTGACTCACTTTTTATAATGAGTGAGAACACTTTTACATAAAGTAACTTTAAAACATAAGTTACATGTGTTTTTTGAAAAAATAACTCAACAGAAAGAAAGACTTGAACTCAAGACCTCTATTCTCATAAAGTAACTTTGGACCAAGTGAGCTAGTTTAAAAGGTTAGTAATTTTTGGAAAAGATGAAGGGTTTTATTTTAGTTTTTTTAGTCACTGAAGCTTTGAGGTGCCTGCTTGCTTGAAAAAAACCATTTTTGCTTACAAAACAAAAAACCACACAACCCAACACGGACATACAAAAAAAAAAAACCAAACCTTATGGCTTGAAGTTAGCTTTCGCCCGAAACTAAATATTTTCCTCAACGTTTCTGATTTTCCGAGATCACACTAAGGCGCAGCGGAAAAGAGCATACGCATAAGAAAAGTCATTCCTTTATGTTTCTGATTTGCCCAAATCGCACAGAGTCGCAATGCAAAGAGCATACGTAGAAATGAAAGGTATAGATCCAGTAATAAAAAACAGAGAGATAAATGAACCAAAATAAACATAAAGATAAATAATAAAACTACAAATAAAGACTGTATACTTCTATATATTAAAAATGACGTAGTTAGGGCTACCAGAAACTTTTTCGCGTGAAATGAAAGAGGTTCCTCACTGGAACAGATGCTCCTAACACAGTAGAGCAGTCCTCTCGGCCTGAAAGCGGTCAAAAACAGTAGATCTAGGAAACGACAGTGGGATGCAGTTGTACCAGCTTTCGATTTGGATCACCAATAGATGTGGCCCTCAAATAACTCTAATACCACGTAGGAATTTATAGGGTAAGTTCCTCAGATAGAACACCAAAGGACACCGCTCACAAACAGATAAGAGATCAATACACCAATATTTTTGACGTGGTTAAAACCCTCAAAGAGGGAAATAGTCCACAGCCTGAGCCAACGCGGCCACTTCAAGCAATTTATTAATAAAAGAAAAAAAATTACATAAGATTTTCTCATGAACGGTCACCTTACAAATGACCCTCCATGCTCTTTAAATAGAGATCATGGACCAATCGGGTGCTAAGCCACGGATCAAGTGTCGGTAATACCGAGGAGAGAATGAACCGTCGGATCACTTCATGTTTAGAACATATCATGACCGTCGAATTGTAAGTCACAAAAGTGTATAGTAAAGAAACACACTTTACCTAACTCTACACTAGACCAAGTTATACTTAACTATTTCCTATGGCACTATTGGGTCAGCTTTGCCCATTGGAGAGAGGGAGAAACAGCTACCTAGTCAAATCTCATGTGTTCACCTAGATAGCAGGATGAGATGATCGGAGTTGCACAAGGTGCAACATCTGCATGTCGGGGTTGTTCTATGTGTGGGAGGTCATGCATTCGATCCCTCTCTTGGGGTTGGATGGCGAGAGATTCTAAGTTGGTACCCGATGGAGTGGACTGGACTCATGGAGGTGGTCATAGTCTGGAGTAAAGCTCAGCAAGAGCTCTTAGACACTGAAGGCACTGGAGGCCAAGGTTGGCATTAGGATCCAGGTGGAGCTCCCTATCTGATATCAGACATGCGAGATGGCTATCGCATTAATGAGGTAGTCAACCCAGTGACTAAGCACATATATTCCCTTGGGAAATTCCAGTCGGCATTAGGGGATAGGCAGTTTCTGAGCATGCTCCATGGATTGTATTGGCATGTTGGTTGCGCATCAAGTCGCAAGATGATTATCATTCTCTTGCAAGAGCTGGTGGGAGGAGGTGCCATTGGTAGGCCATCGGACCAGGCATAGTATGGAGACCATGTTCTCCCATTGGGGTATTGGGAACAGGAGTAACCGAGGATCAGCACAATAGAGATATCCCCTCTAGCAGGTGTGGAATTAGGTCGCTTTGGTTTACCAAAGCAAATGTGGAGGTGTAGATCACTTCGTGGCAGGTGTACTAGCAGCGTGGTGGATGCATGAGCACATATGGGATTCCCTATGGTACATGGGGGCTTGGCATTGAGCGTTGGAATCTAGTGGGGCATGGAGTTATGCCACGGAGTTTAGTGTTATGCAGAGAAGTGTAGGGATATGTACTTGTGTGTAGCTAAGCATGATGGTGCATAACAAGCCATCAAAGTGTTGCTCATAAATAGATCTCCTAACGAGGGCATCAAGCACACCATTAGGATTGGCACACTCAAATTTGGAGAGCGAGTTGATCAAAGTGTCAGTCATGAGCCTCCATTTATCACTCTCTGGAATTGGATACTGACACAAGGGACTTTGATATCATCTCTTAATGCTCTCATCATGAGCAACGGGACCCATGAGGTTCATCTAAGACAGTTGGACAAGACACAGTACATTGGGAGGGAGACTTTCCAGTTGTACCATATGGTCAGGACGCGAGTTGGTGGATGCAGGCTTGGGGGTAGTCTGATCTCCTACAGAGGTAGCACTTGCGCCACTCTTGAGCCCACACTCAGGGTGATACATGATCCCCTTTTGGTGAGACATTTCGAGGTGTCTTTAGAGCATCTACAATAGTTCATGGACCTTGCTTACAGGCAGATGTTTAGACTCCGAGCAACATTGGGGAGCACTTTTAGGAAGCAGGACAACAGATCCAACTGTGTGGTATGGCCAGCGCAGGGTTGTGTCACACGCACCAAATTAGTTCGTGATATATGGAGTTCATCTATTGATTACATGCAGGGACCTAAGACGTGGTGTAAGTTGCTTCTATCAGCTGTCACGACTATGTCGCAATCATTCTAGCTGTGGGATTCAAGGGTTTGGTTGGTCGATTGGACACCCTGCTTCGTGGTGAGTGGGATCAGGACGGGGCATGACCCAACTCACCCTTGGTTTGACATATGGGGGAGCGTTGAGGCCTTGATTGCATGGCAAGATTGGTTTTCCTTGTTGTCTCTAGGGATCATGGTGAGTGTTGGATGGCTAGGAGGTGACTTCATCGAGGTGCTTGGTCCAGATGTGTTGGGACTCCATAGAAGTTTCTCCATCAGGTCCCAGGTGAGGTGGATACAACTTGAGCATGAGGGGCAAACTGCCATGATCAGAGTTGCGCAGCGACTGCATAGTGTCACCCTTTTTAGACTAGAGTGGGATTTGGGCATCATAGGACTTGGCAGTACAACTACACTTGGGGATGAGCTGATTTCTACAAGGGAAGATCATTCTGATCTTCCATTGGGATTTGGTGACACACTGACCGCATGGGGGATTTCATTAGCATGGCAGGTGGGCCAACAAGATGATACCAGGAGAAGCTCACGTGCGCGAGCTACTATCTCTGCAAGGATTGGGTGGTATCTTCGAGAGTATACTACTGGAGTGCATGGGATGGCCTACATGGTAGGATAGCTTCACGAGGAGTTGGGCATAGTGCCACATAATCACAATCCCCTACTCATTGATTGTATATAGGGGACTTCTGAAACTTATACTGGGTAAAATAGTGAGTGGAGCAAGGAGAGCTTCAAGTGGGACAAGATGGCTTGAGATCCTGATACTGAGGGATTCTTTCATGCCAAGACAGTGCAAAGGTCAAGGATGAACCAGTGGCGCATCTGGGACCCTGGCACATTTATGCAATGACAATGCGGAGCAACAACTAGAGAGAGCATTGTTCAGCAGTTGCTTGAGGACAAGCAACGTCTTAGCAGGGAGGACTATGATATTCCCACTTAGCAATATTGCTAAGGGAAATATCAATCCTGCCCAATTTTGTCTTATTTCATGTTTGCACTTAGGAGATGTGGGTTCAAAGGTGCCACATAAATTTTGGGATTAAGTGGGGGCCCAAACATTAGGAAGGAAGGGAAATATTTTGGCTCCAGTAGAGTGTGGGGGCCACCCCATCGAGAATTACGGCCCACATGTGGAAGACACTCTCAGTGGAGCAAAGTTGGTGGGGAAAGTTGAGTTGACCTTGTTGGAAAATGTAACTACGTTCGATCTTCATTATTGTACTTGAAGTCAAAATGTAATTTATTTGTCAAAAGAAAGTGAAAAGAATTTTATTATTAAATTGAATTGACTTATTAAAGCATGGGTTTCATGCTTGGGTCAATTATAGGTCAAGTGTCTGTTGTAGGCTTTAGGTTAATTGCAAAGTCATTTATTGTTTGACTCCTCCATCAAGTCATCCTCTTTAGCAAAATCTTCAAGACTGCCTCTTCAAGTCGGCCTCAAAAGAATAATTATTAAGGGAAGATCATGTCGGCCTAAATACAATGACACACCTATTCATATACACATGTCGGCTCATTTCTAGACGGAAAACTACTATATATGCCCAGTTGAGCTTGTCGCATTTCATCATCTGTGGAGCTCGCATTTTTCTAAGGTAGTTTCGGTGGTCTCTGTGGAACAGTTCAATGAACTCAGGATAGAAAATTCAGAACCTCAGATTTTAGAGAAATTTCGGTGGTGAAGTCTCGATGACCACAGTAAAGTATTTCTACAGTGTCACTGCCCTTTTCAATGTTGATGTGTTTTAGTGTAAACTACAGAAATGAAGTCTTATCACAGTGCCATTGCCTTGGTAGAAGAAATTGGTGTCATGTTATCATAGGTCTCAGTGTGATGAAGATCTTGACACAGTCTCAACGAAGAAAGGTTTGGTACAAGGTTTGATGACATTGAGAAGTTTTCAATGCTTCCACATAAACAAGGATTCGATACCCTCTCAGTAACAAGGACACGGTGCTCACACAGTGACATGGATCAAACTCAGAGATGAAGGATGACTTGATGGAGGGAGTCTAGTCTAGTTTGTAAGGGTCTTCGTCGTCTCATCTTCAATCTACTGAAGAAAGAATTTATGACTGGGTTTTCCCCTCGAGAGGGGTTTTACCTTGGCAACGTGCCTATATCTTGTGTTCTCTTCTATTTGTTACTCGATACTAATCTTGATGATAAGAAAAGATAATTAAGAGAACAAATACTAATAATAATATCACAAGTTAATGTCATTTAGAGGAAAATCGTTTAAACTTCCTAACCTATGGATTTTCCAACATGGTATCAGAGCTATGGTCATGATAAAAGGCAGTTATGGGTTAATGAAACTAATGGAACTCGCTATAGAAGCTTGGATGATCTTGGTGATGCCACAGGAGGTTAGATCTCTGAGATTATCAAGGACTACAGGGAATTGGTTTCACAGTGAAAAAGTTAACAATAAGGAAGTAACATTGTTTTGATACCACAACAGTAATAGGGGTCAACCTTAATAGTTCGAGTCGAACAGTGATAAGGGCTTCGTATTACAACAAACAAAGATTTTGGGACAATCTTAGAGGAAATTTTCGGTACCATTACAGAATAGAAGCTCAGACTTCACAGAAGTTTTCGGTGATCCCAGAAATAAAGTTTCAGTGTTTACAACAGATGTTTTCAATGCTATTTCAGTTTGGACTATGATGATGATCATGTTTTTGGGCTATTTGTAATGACCCATTGAATTACAGGGAACATAGGAATATTAGCATGCATAGGAGACATGCATATGATAACTATATATGCATGCATCGCATGTACTGCACTAATATACGTACTAACTAATTATGAAAATTCCAAGTATAGGGTAATAAATTAATTATTAAAGCACTGAGTAAATACCTAACTCGCCACGATATAATGAATATATTGTGAGGTACTCATTATATATACCACCATCATAATATAACTAGTAATTGTTCAAAGAAAAGTAAAAGTAATGACTTATGAAAATAAAAGAGAATTATAATATAAACTCAAAATAGCAAGGGCATTAATGCAATATATAATATACAAAGGAATTTTAACACATTAATTATTATACAAACTAAAAATGTGACATTATATATATATATATATATATATATATATATATATATATATATATTATAAAGATTAAAATAAGAATCTATAACATATACATCAAGTAATCAAAAGAGAGCATGCCATACAATCATAAAAGAATTTTATAATAGAGTGAAAACATTATTATAAATAGCAACAAGGGCGGTGACCGTTTGATATTTTGGAAAGGCGATGAAGAGATGAGGGCGGTGAAGAGAGGTCTAGATGAGAAAGGACCTAGATAGATATAAATATATGAAAGGGGCTCTCAAGGAGGGAGACGATTTGGAGAGTCTCATAGTGAAGGGAAGAAAATGGAGGTTAAACTAAGAAGTAATATACAGAGGGACAGAGTGAATCTGTATAGAGAAATTTGATATTTGAGTAATTGTTCTTCGAATTTTGGGCATGGGAGCCAGAAGATTTGCCTTATAGATCTGGGGACCGTATAGGTAGGATCCCAGATAGGCTGGGAGGAAAAGGGCGATTTGGTAACTGTAACAGCGGGAACAACCACAACCCAAAACACCTTCAACTGATTTCCAGGTATCCTTTTGCATTTAAATTTTTAAATTCCAATTACTGTCTTGTTTCAGTTACATAGTTAGGCCTTTACATTACTAGTTAAAATTGCCCAGATAGGGCTCTACACTATTACAGAGGCCACAGTCTTAGTCTCATCCCAGTAAAACAGTTTTGGTGTTACCTCAGACAAAATATCTCAGCGATACATCTCAGTAAGAAAGTTCAGTGCTCAATATCAAAACATCTTGTAGTACATTTGGTCTTCAACCTCAAAAAGAAAGAGTCCCTCCACAACGACAAAGATCTCAGACTTGGTGCCATTGAAGTAATATGATCTCATAAAGAAGAAAAATAGAGATAACTAGTTTGAATAAATTAAGTAATTAAGTGTTTTGTCATTGCAAGGAGCTCCGATAGGGTGGAAAGATGATCTCTATGCTTCCACAGTTCGGTGTCATGCACTCACAATTTTCTATTATGCTTCCACATGAAGAAAACTCAATCATCACATAATGAATCCGAAGTCTATGGAAAACGAAATTGACAGTCCAAGGAACCAGCTTGAAGAGGATATGAGTACAAGGAACCAAGTAAGTATTGTTACTACAAGTTATCAAATTAGAGGTATGAAATCACAAGGAATGTATGTTCTTCTAATATTAAATAATTCTTACTTATAATTAGACCAGGATAAAGATTGTAATCCCAAGATAACTTACATCCTTATCCTCTAGGGCTTACATATATAGGATATCAAATAAACGGTCCCATTGATGTTTGAAAGATTCTCTCCTCCATGATTATGTCGAATATCTAACTTAAGAAATTAAATTATGTCCTTGGTATCACATGTTGTGCTTGTAAGTATGTACTATAAGTATGAAAGATGATGGCTTAACACTTCAAGAAATACCTATAAGATTTGTCAAGAAACATCTCCAGGTGTGTCTATATATCTTCTAAAAAATCTCTTTATCTTATTTTTGAAGTTCGCGTTACATTACTAACATCGTTATGTCTAGATATCTTGAATCACAAAGATGTGAAAATTCGGTGACCCGAATCCCTACTGCAACAACTGATTAAATTTCTCCTACTTGTTAATTTCTGAATCAAGTAATTTACATTGTTACACAGTGAACATCGAAATAACAATTACTGCAACCTTCACAATATAAAACACTGCGGAAATAAAATACTGCACAGGAGAGAAATAAACACACACATAATTACATTGTTGTTTTTGGACCAAGTCCCCAAAAAAACCCAACTTGGGAAAATCAGTGCAGCAGCTGAGGGTTTTAACTTTTAATTATTATGCAATAGTTTCTACGTACAAATCGTTAGATGCCCAAACTGACAACCTAATACAAAGAATAAACTGGCGAAGAGGTAGTGAGAAATATTCTCACATTGTCACTGGCAATCTGAATTTGATCCAGGTTCTAGATAGCTAGTCCCATGCCGCCTATGCACAGTCTCTGCATGGGCTCACACAGTCACTGCATCACATCTTCTAGGGGCTGTGTCACCCTTCCAGCTGATCAATTTGCTCACACCCAACTTCCGTCACTAGATCTCGACTGCTCCCAACAAAATTACAAACTCCCTTTGAAGCACTACACTGCCTCTCTGAACCTCTCATTGCCTTCTCTACCTTGCACTCTCCGGAACTGGAAAAATCCCCTCCGGTCTACTATCCTTGCCCCTCACTGCAAGAAGATCACTCAATCTCTCTCCAACAACTCAGTGCTGCTACTCTTGAGAAACTTGATCTCTAGATCTCACTAACGCGGTCTATTCTCCAAGTGCCCATCAAGCTCCTTATAATCTCTCGTTGGAGCACCAACATCCAAGATTAAAACATAATCAAAAGCTAAGATTAACTGGGATTTGATCCTCGCCGCCTTCTAGAATATTCGCACCATATTTAATTAATACCCTTTAATTAATCACATTTCCTAAGTCTAAACTTAGGAATACATTAAAAAAAGATTAATTATTTTAACTAAACCATCTCTAGGTGGAATTTTCCCAAATGCTTTTTGGTTAATGGAGAATGCATGTGTCTTAGCCTCTTTACAAAATCTCGAGGCTAGAGCACATCCGATGCTACAAAAATCAGCAAAAGATTCTTGTTTAGGGAGATTCATCTCTCGATAAATTTACCCCTCTCTACATTCTTAATTGATTTTATAGAACCCTAGACAGGTTATCTGGAAAACACTAATCTAAGGGTATGCTGACAATGTGTGAAACCCTAGCCTGCTTAGGGTTATTGTGAAATGTTATTTGAAGTTCTTGTTGATGATGTCATGTTTGGGATTTCAGTATGATCATGAGATCTTAACTTGTTAGGGTTGAATGATGTTTTGTCTGAGATCTCGAACCTTTGAATTTTTGGTATTGTAGGGTTTGCTTTGCTATGTTATGAAACCCTAGATTCTTAGGGTTTGGCTGCGTATATAAGCAAAACCCTTATTATAGAGACATAGGAATCACAACCCTAGGTATGTGTCCATTTGGTTGAAACCCTAGACTATTTTAGGATGGGATATGTCTAATATATTAATGTTGTCTAACATATGATGTGCCTATGCATGATGATGAAGTCCTAGATGTATGAGTTGACCTATTTGTCGGTGGTCATGAATCCTAGGGTTTGGAACTAAGCCCTATTGAAGAAAGTGTAACTAGGTTCCGTCTTCATAATGACATGATCTTTGTAAACAATGAAATCAATGAAATAAAATTATTTTTGTATGCCTTGTGACATGGGTTTCATGAGCAAGAATTTTATTTGTTAGTGGTTCCCATTGAGAGCCTTAGGAATTATTATTGAGTCAAAGAGTCAATTTCATGTATGGAGCCCTCCTCTTGAGCATTTATAAAATATATATGAATCAACCTAGTGTCTAGAAAATCCCTCCTAAAAGACAAGCACAATCCTCTGAATGTTGGCCTGCAAAAATGAAATGCCTTTGAGTTTCTTCAACTCATAGTAGCATTGAGGTTCTTGGTGAACTCTAGTCTGGATATATGATTTACAGTTAGCATGCTGAGCCAACATATGGCTGAGCCTCATCACTTACATTGGATTGGTGCCAAGTGTTGAAGTTTCTAAGTCCACTTAGTTAGAAACCCTCCATGACCTTTATCTGACCTATTCCTACCTACTTGTTTCGTTACTTAACAAGTTATTTACAATATAAATACTGAAAATAAGCACTAGTGTATACTCAACATATTACAGATCAACAACTGAAAGAAACAGAAACAATCACACCATATGACACCATTATTTTTGCACCAATGTCCCTGGAAAAACCCAATGTGGGAAAACCGGTGCAGCTATCTGAGGGTTTTCTTATTAAGCAATATCAAAGTACAATCTGGGTGCCGAAACTGGCCTACCCAACAGAGAATTTCCTTGGCAGCAATACCTATTGAAGTTTTTAAGTTTACTTAATTTAGAAACCCTTCATGCGCTTTTCCTAATTTATTCCTACCTACTTGTTAATTTTTCTTTAGCAAGTTATTTAGAAAGTAAATACTGAAAATAAACACTAGTGCATGCTCAACATATTATAGAACAACAACTAAAAGAAACAAGAACAGACACACCACATGACACCATTATTTTTGGACCAATCTCCCCAAAAAAACCCAATGCGGGAAAGCCTATGCCGCTATCTAAGGGTTTTCTTATTAAGCAATATCAGAGTACAATCTGGGTATCGTAACTGGCCTACCCAACAGAGAATTTCCTTCGCAGCTATACCTCACAGTTTGAGAGAAATCCCCTTGCTGAAACCCCAGAAAACCCTTCCGGCAACTCCTCAGCACAAAATTGCTCCTGCAACCCCAGCGTCTACCCAATCTGGACAGAGTCAGCCCCTCTGTCTCACGTTCGCCCTACGTCAGCCTTTCTTGGCCTATGTCAGCCCCAGGAGGCCCCGAGTCAGCTTTGGGAGCCTCTGTGACAGCTATGTTGGCCCCTCTAGTGCTCTGCACAGCACTTGGCTGCCTCTGTGTGGCCTTGCGTGAGCCCCTGCTAGCTCTGCATCACCCTCCTTGGATGTTGCGCTGCTCTCCCAGCACAATCTCTGCCTTCTCTGTTCCTCTGTACTCGATGCCCCTCAACTTCCCTCCCGATCACTGATTCTATCTCTCTTAGCAAACCCCGCTCTAGAGAATAGAATGACTGATCACTCTCGTGTACTCTCCAAGTGACCCTCAAGTCTCCTCTTATACTTTTCCTATTGACATCTCAACGGCCGAGATTAAGTCCCTAATCAACGCTAAGGATTAGATATGGTTTGATCCATGTCTTTTGGACCATTCTAACAGATATTCATATTAATACTCATTAATATTTTATTTTCCCTAAATTTAAACTTAGGGACTCCATTAAAAATATTAATTATTTTAATATCTCATGATCTGTTTAGATTCTGCCCAAACCCTTTCTGGGTATTGGAGATCTCATGTGCTCCAACCTCTCCACCAAATATCGTGGCTAGAGAACATCCGATGCTACCTCAAATCAACACTCCCTCTTATCAAAGACTGTGCTCTAACAATACTCCTCACTGAGTATTACTCTAATCATCCGACATTAGTATATGTGCTCATGCTAGGCCTTCTTACCCAACATCCTTTGCACTGCCGCGCATGATTCTACCACTGCCATTGCTACATCTGTACGACAGCTCCCTCTGCATCCATGTTAATGTTGGTCCTTTCTCCCAACACTACATCTGCACTGCACCTCCTCTCATCATGTTGCATCGTGCTGCCCACTGCTGCATTACAACTCAATTACTGAGAAGTCCGTAACTAATCTCCCAATTGACTTCCTTGTTGGGCTAGAAACACCCACTAATGTTGAAGCTCCCTCTCCCGCTGACAAGTGCTCCCTCTCTGACCTCTACGTTGTTGCAACAACTCCTTGCATCTCGCATCGTTACACACCTCGTTGTGCCATCTTGCACTGCTGCAACACTCCTGTGCCTCTCGCACTGTTGCAGCCTGCTAGCCTCGCGCTGTCTCGAGACTCCTGCACTGTAGCTGTCCCTGCCACTCCATCTGCATCCGTCTCTACCCACTAAGCCAGTCTTGCTACTCCTCGTTGGGGCTCCCATAGCAAGGTTTAATCCAAGAGGCTGGGTACCTCAAGGATCCTGCCCCTCATCGCTTGTAGTCCATCTGACTACAGCTCGATGTCTCCCCACTTCCGCTCACATGGTGCGTGTGCACTCATGGCACAGTCATCGTTTGTCAAAACTTTCTTCTCTACCCATGTTGGCACTGCCTTAGTCTCAGAAGACTCTCCCTTACGCTTCTTCCTTGGGCACTGGGTCACATAATGACCCATCTCCCCAAAGTGGAAGCACTTGTTCTTGGAGAGATCTTTCTTCTTCCGCTTCTCCAGCGTTCCCTCAGATGCTAAGGCCACATCCTCCTCCTCCTCCTTGACCTTGATCACTTTATTGTTGCTACCTGTCTTTGACTGTTGTCTGATCTCTTCCTAGCGAAGAGCTGCCCACATCTCGTCCCAAGGTAGGAAAGTCCCTCTGCCCAGCATGCTCTGGACAAACACTTCCCACTCTTCTGTGACAGCATTCAGGGTTGTCCTCACCATAAGCTCCTAATCCGATGTCGCTCCTATAGTAGTCAACTGATCTTGAATCTCATTCAGTCCTCCGAGAAAGGAGTCAATCGTTTAACCCTTCTTCATTTAATACGACCTCATCTCGTTCTCAAGCAGCATCTTCTTTGCACATAAGTATGTTGGTACAGGTTTTTGACAGCCTCCCACATCTCAACTGTTGTTTCCTTCTCGACTATATTGGTACCACATGATCCTTGACCCCGTCAAGGATAATGCACTTGGCCCTCGTCATCACCTCTTCATACTTGTCATTATCATTGGGGTTGACTGGAATATCTATAACCTTCAAAGCGAAGTTCTTGACACAATTCCTGTCAAGCACTGATAAGATTCTGGCCTTCCAGACTGCAAAGTTCGATGCCCAGTCCAGTCTATCTTGGTCTCTTGCCCCATGTAGTGCCATGACGCTCCTCTACTTCCCTCTTGGAAGTTCTCTGTTCGACTCCTCTGAGTCTCCACTTCCCGTCTGGAAGTTCTCTTCAAGACTCCCTCTGAGTCCTGATTTGCCTCCTGGAAATACTTCTGTTGCTTGTCAAGATGCCCCCTACTCTGATCATCTTGTGCAATTTAACTGTTGATCCAAGTTCCTCGGCTAGAAACCCTCGGTAACAACTCCTCTAGCCCTGCTCTGTCAGGTATTGTTCTGACTATAGTACCTCACCAGCTCCACTCTACAATATTCCTGCAGCCTTCTAGACCCTAGCAACTGCCTCTCTATGAATTGCGTCAGCCCTTCTCTACCTCACGTTGGCTTTGCGTCACCCTGGATGGGTCTGCGTCAGCCCTGGGATGCCCTGCGTCAACCCTCTGGCCCTCTTCATGAGCAACGCTGGCCTCTCTGAGGCTCTACGCAGTTCTCGGCTTCTTCTGCGTGCCTCTGGCTGGCTCTGCGTCACACTTCCTTGGCTTTTGCGCTACTAGAAACAGCTTCTATCACTCGGGACAGCTATTTTCTGCTGTTATTGCTCCGCTCAGCTAATGTCTCTTAGTCCTCCTGTGATCTACAATCATGCTTTGATACCATGTTGAAGTTTCTAAGTTTACTTAATTTAGAAACCCTTCATGCACTTTTCCTAATTTATTCCTACCTACTTGTTAATTTTTCTTTAACAAGTTATTTACAAAGAAAATACTGAAAATAAACACCAGTGCATGCTCAACATATTACAGATCAACAGCTAAAAGAAACAAGAACAAACACACCACATGACATGATGACACCACTATTTTTGGACCAATGTCCACGGAAAAACCCAATGCAGGAAACCGGTGCAGCTATCTGAGGGTTTTCTTATCAAGCAATATAAGAGTACAATTTGGGTGTCGTAACTGGCCTACCCAACAAATAATTTCCTTAGAAGCTATAACTCAATTTGAGAGAAATCTCTTAGCTGAAACCCCGAAAAACCCTTCCGACAGCTCCTCAGCACAAAACTACTCCTACAACCCCAAGCTCTGCCCAATCTGAACTGCATTAGCCCCTCTCTGTTTCACGCTAACCCTGTGTCAGCCTTTCTTGGCCTGCGTCAGCCTCAGGAGGCCCTGCATCAGCTCTAGGAGCCTCTGTGACAGCTACGCTAGCCTCTCTAGTGCTCTGCGCAGTGCTTGGTTGCCTCTACATGGCCCTGCGTGAGCCCCTATTGGCTCTGCGTCACCCTCCTTGGATGCTACGTTGCTCTCCCGGCACAATCTCTGCCTTCTTTGTTCCTCTGTACTCAATGCCCCTCAACTGCTCTCCCAATCACTAATTCTATCTCTCTTAGCAAACCCCGCTCTAGAAAATAGAATGACTAATCATCTGGTTTACTCTCCAAGTGACCCTCAAGCCTCCTCTTATACTTTTCCTGTTGACAATTCAATGGCTGAGATTAAGTCCCTAATCAACGGCTAAGATTAGATCTAGCTTGATCCATGTCTTTTGAACCATTCTAACACAGATTCATATTAATACTCATTAATATTTTATTTTCCCTAAGTTTAAACTTAGGGTCTCCATTAAAAATAATAATTATTTTAATATCTCATGATTTGTTTACAATCTGCCTAAACCCTTTCTGGGTATTGGAGATCTCATGTGCCCCAACCTCTCCACCAAATTTCGTGGCTGGAGCACATCTGATGCTACCCCAAATCAACAATACCTCTCAATTTGAGACAAATCTCCTGGTTGAAACCTCGGGGAATCCTTTTGGCAGCTCCTCAGCTCTAATCTGCCACAAAAACCCTAGCATCTGCTCTTTCTGGACTGCGTCAGCCTCTCTCTACGTAGTGTTTGCCCTGCGTCAGCAACCCTTGCCTCTCTGAAGCACTGCGCAACTTCCAGCTGCCTCTACATGAGCCCTGGATGCTATTGCGTCACTCTCTCTGGCTCCTACGCTGCTTTTCCCGACACTATCTCTGCCTCTCTGCCTCTCCATACTCAATGCCCCTCAGTTTCAACTTCGATCACTAATTCTATCTCTCTTAGCAAACCCCACTCTAGAGAATAGAATGACTAATCACTCTCGTGTACTCTCCAAGTGACCCTCAAGCCTCCTCTTATACTTTTCTCATTGACATATCAATGGCCGAGATTAAGTCCCTCATCCATGACTGAGATTAGATCTGGCTCGATCCATGTTTTTTGGACCATTCTAACACAGTTTCATATTAATATACTCCATTAAAAATAATAATTATTTTAATATCTCCTGAACTGTTTAGAATCTGCCCAAACCCTTTCTAGGTATTGGAAATCCCATGTGCCCCAACCTCTCCACCAAATTTTGGGCTAGAGCAGATCTGATGCTACCCAAATCAACACTCCCTCTCAACAAGGACTATGCTCTAGCAATACTCCTCACTGAGTATTACTTTGATCATCCGGCATCGGTCCCTGTGCTAATGCTAGGCTTGCTGCCCACCATCCTCTACACTTTTGTATCTTGTACTGTTGCCCATGGTTCTACCACTGCCACTGCTGCATTTGTGCGACAGCTCCCTCACACTCGTGTTGTTGTTGGTCCTTTCTCCTAGCACTACATCTGCACTGCACCTTCTCTCATCATGTTGCATTGTGCTACCCACTACTACATTGCAACTCAGTTACTAAGTAACTGATCTCCCAACTCTGACCTCTCTATTGGCTAGAGACCCTCTTGATGTTGAAGCTCGCTATGCCACTGACAAGTGCTCCCTCTCTGACCTATGCGCTACTGCAACAACTCCCTGCATCTCGCACTGTTGCACACCTCTTTGTGCCATCATGCACTGCGGCAACACTCACGTGCCTCTCGCACTACTGCAGCCTACTAGCCTTGCGCTATCTCAAGACTCCCGCATTGTAGCTCTCTCTGTCGCTCCATTCGCACCCGTCTCTACCTGACTCAGCCAAGCCTGCTACTCCTTTTCGAGGCTCCCATAGCAAGGTCTAATCCAAGAGGTTGGGTACCTCAAGGATCCTACCCCCCATCGCCTGTAGTCCACATGACTACAGCTCGATATATCCCCACTTCCGCTCAAGTGGTGCATGTGCACTCATGGCACAGTCATCGTCTATCAAAACTTCCTTCTCTGCTCGTGCTGGCACTGCCTTAGTCTCGGAAGACTCTCCCTTACTCTTCTTCCATGGACACTGAGTCACATAATGACCCAGCTCCCCACAGTGGAAGCACTTGATCTTGGAGAGATCCTTCTTCTGCTTTTCCTGCATTCCCTCATATGCTAGGGCAACATATTCCTCCCCCTGCTTGACTTTGATCCTCTTGCTGTTGCTACCCGTCTTCAACTACTGTCTGATCTCTTCTTGGCGAAGAGCAGCCCACATCTCATCCCAAGGTGGAAGTGTCCCTCTGCCTAGTATACTCTGGACAAATACCTCCCATTCTTCTGAGACTGCATTCAAGGCCGTCCTCACCATCAATTCCTGATCCGGCGTGGCTTCTATAGCAGTCAACCGATCTCGAATTTCATTCAGTCCTCCGAGGAAGGTGTCAATCGGTTCTCCCTTCTTCATCTGATACAACCTCAACTGATTCTCTAGTAACATTCTTCTCTGCACAGAAGTATGTTGGTATAATTTCTTGAGGGCCTCCCAAATCTCATATGTCGTTTCCTTCTTAGCAATGTGTGGTATTACATGGTCCTTGACCCCGTCAAGGATGATGCTCTTGGCCCTCGCCATTGCCTCCTTGTACATGTCATTATCATTAGGGTCAACTGGGATAGCTATAACCTTCAAGGCGAAGTTCTTAGCACAATTTCTATCAAGTACGGATAAGATTCTGGCCTTCCAAACTGCGAAGTTCGATGCTCCGTCCAGTCTATCCTGGTTTCTTACTCCGTGTAGTGCCATGATGCTCTTCTACTTCCCTCCTGGAAGCTCTCTGTTCGACTCCTCTGAGTTTCTACTTCCCGTCTGGAAGTTCTCTTCTAGACTCCCTCTCAGTCCTGATTTCCCTCTTGGAAATCCTTCTGTTGCTGTCGAGATGCCCCCTACTCTGATCATCTTGCGCAACCGCACCATTGATCTGGGTTCCTCGGTTATAAACCCTTGGTAGCAACTCCTTCCTCTTGGCCTTGCTCTGTCAGGTACTGTTCCGATTATAGTACGTCACCAACTCCACTCCGTAATATTCCCACAGCCTTCTAAACCCCGGCAACCTGAAGGTGAGAGCTCCTAGGTTCTGCGTAATCCCGGCACTAGCAACCTAGCCTCCTCAGCCAACTGTGTCAACCCTCCCAGCTTCTGCATGAGGCTCCCTTTGCCTTCCTTAGCCTCTGCACTGCCTCTTCCCCGCTCACCCTTGACGATGCAGGCACTGCATCGCCCTTCCATTGTTGCTGCTCTGCTAGAAACAACTTCTTTCACCTCGAGACAGTTATTTTCTGTTGCTATTGCTCCACTTGGTTGATGTCCTCAATCCTCCTGTGATCTGCAATCATACTCTGATACCATGTTGAAGTTTCTAAGTCTACTTAGTTAGAAACCCTCCATGCACTTTATCTGATTTATTCCTACCTACTTGTTCTATTACTTAACAAGTTATTTACAATGTAAATACTGAAAATACACACTAGTGCATGCTCAACATATTATAGATCAACAACTGAAAGAAACAGAAACAATCACACCATATGACACCATTATTTTTGGACCAATGTCCCTAGAAAAAACCCAATGAGGGAAAACCAGTGCAGCTATCTGAGGATTTTCTTATTAAGCAATATTAGAGTACAATCTGGGTGTCGAAACTGGCCTACCCAACAGAGAATTTCCCTGGCAGTAATGCCTCCCAATTTGAGACAAATCTTCTCGCTAAAACCCTGGATAATCCTTCCGGCAGCTCCTCAGCTCCAATCTGCCCCAGAAACCCTAGTGTCTGCCCTTTTTGGACTGCGTCAGCCTCTCTCTACCCAGCACTGGCCCTACGTCACCCTGAGTGGGCCTACGTCAGCCTCAGGAGGCCCTGCGTCAGCCTCAAGAGGCCCTCAACGTCAGCAACGCTGGCCTCTCTGAAGCACTGCGCAGCTCCCGACTGCCTCTGCGTGACCCCTGGATGCTACTGCGTCACTCTCTCTGTGTCCTGCGTTGCTTTTCCCAACACTATCTCTTCCTCTCTGTCTCTCTGTACTAATGCTCCTTAATTGAACTCCGATCACCGATTCTATCTCTCTTATCAAAACCCGCTCTAGAGAATAGAATGACTGATCACTCTGGTGTACTCTCCAAGTGACCCTCAAGCCTCCTCTTATACTTTTCTCATGACATATCAACAGCCGAGATTAAGTCCCTCATCAATGGCTGAGATTAGATCTGGCTTGATCCATGTCTTTTGGACCATTCTAACACAGTTTTATATTTATTGTTAATACACATTAATATTTTATTTTCGCTAAGTTTAGACTTAAGGACTCCATTAAAAATATTAATTATTTTAATATCTCCTGAACTGTTTAGAATTTGCCCAAACCCTTTCTAGGTATTGGAGATCTCATGTGCCCCAACCTCTCCACAAAATTTTGTGGCTAGAGCACATCCGATGCTACCCCAAATCAACACCAAGAATCTTCTGAGATATCTTCAGGGCACAACCACTCATGGACTAAGATACACTACTAGAAATGTGAGGCTACATGGTTATTCCGATATTGTTTACGCAGGTAGTGTGATTGATCACAAAATCACTTCTAAGTGTTATTTCTCTTTGGGTTCTACTTCGATATCCTAGATGAGCAAAAAGCAAAAGTCGGTTGCTGTGAGCACTGCTGAGGCCGAATACATAGCTAAGAATATAGCCTCCTGTGAAGCTATCTGATGTGGAAGTTCTATGAGCTGTTTGGACATGTGCTAGATACCATCGTGATCTTCTGTGACAACCAGAGGGGAATTCGATTGTTGAGGAATCTCGTGTTTTGTAATAGCTCCAAGCATATAGACATCAGGTACCACTTTATCTAAGATATGGTACAACGAGGAGCAATAGGGCTCCATCACATTGGGACTGATGTGCAGATTGTCGATATTTAGATGAAGCCCCTGAGAAAGGTCAAATTCTTGACATTCCAAGAACGACTAGGAGTCGTGGAGAGACTATCTCCTAAGAGTCTTGTATGATATGGACATTGAGCTCTCGGAGCTCCGGAGGGCTTGGGGGTACTTCTAGGAGCGATGAGCAACCATAGGGTGAGTGGTTCAGCCTTCCCCTAGCGGTTTGCTATGTAGGCAGGATGAGTGGTTCATCCTTCTCCTGCTGAGACACAATTATAGGGTAAGTGGTTCAGCCTTCCCCTAGTGATTTGTTGTGTATAGGGTGAGTGGTTCAGCCTTCCCCTGGGATACCCCATGGCAACATGTAGGCAGGATGAGTGGTTCATCCTTCTCTTGTTGAGCCATCCTACCCATGTAGTTTGGGACTCATGGGAAATACCTCTCATCTGGCCAATGAGCAGGGAAATGAGGATAGGGACCATAGTACTATCGATGGATGCATCGTGTACAACCGTACTCCCTATGCTAGGATGATATTGATCTGAGATCAATTGGAACTAACTTTGTAAGAGTGGTATGAGGCACTCTCTTTATTTGGAACTGATTTCAGATCAGTAAAAGTGGTATGAGACACTCTTTATTTGGAATTGATTTCGGATCAGTAAGAGTGGTATGAAACATTCTCTTTATTTGGAACAAATTTCTGATCAGTAAGAGTGGTATGAGACACTCTTTCTTTGGAACTGATTTCGGATCAGTAAGAGTGGTATAAGACACTCTCTTTCTTGGATTTGATTTCGGTTTAGTAAGAGTGGTATGAGACACTCTCTTTATATGGGACTGACGTCGGGTCAATAGAGAATGGTATGATACATTCTCGATCACTTCTTCTTCTTCATAGTTCAGCAGAGCAGTGCAGGCCATTGTGTTGATGGCAGAAATAGTACAGCCTAGCAGATGGATTAGCAGATGGAATTCTCCCTAGTTGAGAAGGAGAGTTAAAATTGACAACTAGGGCCAAAATCCAAGTGGGTCTTCTTATTTATGGCAACTGATATTTTTCTTGGATTCCTCTCGTCAAGAGGTGAAGGATTGATCTAAAGATCATATGATTCTGACATGTATTCATGGAGATATGAATTTATTTGTGTTAATAGACAATTCGTCAAGGTCGGCCAGCAACCAAATTACCCCAACCTATCCTCAACATTTTATTATAAATAGAAGAGGACTTCAAGTCATTTTGTACACACTCATCTCTTGTGATCTCTCTCTTCATTTATTTGGGTTTTGGTGAAAGAGAGATCTAGAGTGAGTGCCCTAGCCATAGTCATGGAGGAGTCTTATACGCTGCTCTAAAGAGATCAAATTACAGTATGAGACACTCTCTTTATTTGGAACTGATTTTGGATCAGTAATAGTGGTATGAGACACTCTCTTTATTTGGAACTAATTTCAGATCAGTAAGAGTGGTATGAGACACTCTCTTTATTTGGAACTGATTTCGGATCAGTAAGAGTGGTATGAGACACTCTTTATTTGGAATTGATTTCGGATCAGTAAGAGTGGTATGAGACACTCTCTTTATTTGGAACTGATTTTTGATCAGTAAGAGTGGTATGAGACACTCTTTCTTTGGAACTGATGTCAGATCAATAAGAGTGGTATGAGACTCTCTCTTTGGAACTGATTTCGAATCAGTAAGAGTGATATGAGACACTCTCTTTATATGGGACTAACTTCGGTTCAATAGAGAATGGTATGATACATTCTCGATCACTTCTTCTTCTTCATAGTTCAGCAGAGCAATGCAAGGCATTGCATTGATGGCAGAGATAGTACAGTCTGGCAGATGGATTAGCAGATGCAGTTCTCCCTAGTTGAGAGAGACTGTTAAAATTGATAACTAGGGCCAAACTCCCAGTGGGTCTTCTTATTTATGGCAACTGATATTTTTCTTGGATTCCTCTCGTCGAGAGGTGAAGGATTGATCTAAAGATCATCCGATTCCGACATGTATTCATGGAGATATGAATTTATTTGTGTTGTGACAATTCGTCAAGGACGGCTAGCAACCAAATCACCCCAACCTATCCTCAACGTTTTATTATAAATAGAAGAGGACTTCAAGTCATTTTGTACACACTCATCTCTTGTGATCTCTCTCTTCATTTGTTTGGGTTTTGGTGAAAGAGAGATCTAGAGGGAGTGCCCTAGCCACAGTCATGGAGGAGTCTTATACACTGCCCTAAAGAGATCAAATTACAGTCATGGAGGAGACATCTAGACGCAGAGAAAGGAGCGTCAAGCCATGCCCTAGCTGCAAAGAAAAGAAGGACTAATGTTGCCCTGTAGACATAGTTGAAGGAGGATCCTTATATGCCGTATAGAGGAGGTCTATCTGAGACCATAGCAAGCCCTAGCCACAGTCCAAACAGGTGTCCTAGCTGTTGTTCAGGTGTGCCCTAGACGCAGTTGAATGGAGACCCTAGCATCCGTATAGACAAAGGTTTAAGCAACAGAAAAGAAGACTCTTATACGTTGTCACAAGAGGCTTAATCCACAGTTAGAAAGATGATCTATACACAGTCCTAGAGGAGATGATTTCGATGTTGTTCTAGCAAGGATACTTAGCCACAGCTTAGCCGCAGTCATGAATCCTAGCCGCAGTTGACGAAAGCCCTTGCAAATATCTTATGAGGAGGACCTATTCAATGTCCAAAGGAGCTGCATACGCAGCCCTAATCCACAGTCAAAGAAATCTTATTTGCTACCCTAGCTGTAGTCTAACTAGCCGTAGCCGCAGTGCAAAGGGAAGTCTCTGTTTCGCTGTCAAAGGAGGTTCTAACAAGAAGTTAAGGAGGGCTCTAATCTGCTGGCTAGAGGAACTATAAACCACAATAAAGGAAGTTTGCTACAACCTAGAAGTGCCCTAACCAGTCATCATAATGACAGCATCAAATCTCTCGTTAACTGTGTCCTAAAAGTGTGGTGACAGTGCAGTGTTTAGGCTATTCATGAGGACAGTTTATAAGATTGGCAAACCTCAGTCATTACATTGAAGAAATTTGTCATGTCCAAGATCAGATCATTATATTCATATTGGATCAAGACTGTTGCATTGATATTATTGATTGTTGAAGATCATAGGCCTAACTTGTTGTTGGGCTAGGTCGTAGGCCATAGCGAGCAGCAAATGCTTGTTCTAAGGATTGCACAAGTGGTGGAGCCTCACCTCAAAGACCTACGTTGTTAACTGTATGAAGGAAGAGGATTGAATGCTGAAGCCCTATCTCATGAAGAAGTGACAGCTAGTGTAGCAAAAAGACATCAGAATTCAAGGAGATGTTTTGGGTCAAGATTTGACTATGTTTGGCTCAATTTGATGAGCATCTTATTAATGCCACTCAGATAAAAGATCCAGTCCTGTTTGATCTCTCTAGTCAAGGCTCTACTATTGTTGTCACAAAATCTCATATTTGTATATTTGTACTATCTCTCTCTCTGCTGAACTATTCAAGAATATAAGAAGAATTGATCAAGGGTTTCCCCACATTGGCGTTTGTCCCTGGCTGGTGCCACATCTTGTGTCCTCTTGTCTTGGCTTGTCTTCTGTTGTTTATGTTTATGTTCTATCTGCACTTTACTATCATGCTAATGTGATTACTAATCTGAATATTGTCATTGGGCTGATATGAAAAATTGAAGTAAATTGTGCTATGCATAGGACATACCTAAATTTAACACACAATCACTGAGAAAAATCCCGGCTAATCCAGTCACTGGATGAGGTGCCTCTGGCAGGCCCTGCATTGCCTTTGCGCAGTCCCTGCATCAACCCCTCTAGGCACTGCGTCACCCAGCCAGCTGATCGATTTGTTGCCCGAAGTCACTACTCTTAGCCTCCCAGACCGACATCCAGGGTCCCGACTTCTGAAACTAACTCTATTGTAAAATTTCGAACTCTCTCTCACCCTGTGCATTACCTTTGCGTGGCCCTGTGTGGCCCTGCATCAACCTCTGCGTGAGAGCTGCTAGATCACTCTGCCTCTCTTTGTTGATGATTCTTCGACTGAAAAAATCTCTCTCTCTCTCTCTCAGGATGCTATCTCTACCCCTCGACCGTAAGAAATCTACTCGATCAGAATTTCCTCCTGAGAACTTCTCACTTCAGAAATTCAATCTCTTGATCTCTCAGTGTGTCTTCCAAATGACCCTCAAGCTTCCTTAAATAATATTCTCGTTGACATTCAACGGCCCAGATTAAAAGCTAATCAATGGCTAAGATCATTTTAGCTTGATCCACGTCTTCTTCAGCAAGTTACACCCACAATTAGATTAATACACATTAATATTTTTAATTTCCTAAGTTTAGACTTAAGGACCCATAAAAAAATTATTAATTATTTTAATAAAATTGTTTCTAGATGGAGTTTCCCAAAACGTTTTCTGGGTTCTTTGGAATACATGTGCCCAATTCTCCCCGCAAAATTTGAGGCCTAGAGCACATATGATGCTACCCCAAATAAACATGAAATAACCTCAGATCTTGACCTAATCACAGGCCTTAAATAGATCAGAACCCGGATATATATATGCCATTGATCTAAGTAGATCAGAACTCGAACCCAGAAGAAATAGATCAGATCTGAAATCAATGTATATGACACAAATCTCAGAACTTGAAACTATGTATATATGTGTGTGTGTGTGTGCCACAGATATCTCTGAATCTCTATCTAGATGGACCCTTCAGCTGTTAACAAATTCAAACCAGAACAGATCAGCTGTCAACAAATTCAAACCCAAACAGATCACAAAGAGGCTCGGTGTAGCCTACTTGGTATCGGCATAGTAGCAGATCTTGGATTATAAAAATCTCAGACAAAGATCAGATCAGAGTGCACAGATCTCAGACTTTGGATCATCAACAATAGCCAAATTCGGACTAGATCCGATCTGACCTCAAACTCTTCTTTCTAGCCCTTCGCATAGGAGAATATTAGACAGAAGTGTGTGATCGAATTGCAATGCGGGAGAGCGAATTGAGTTCTTTATATAGCCATTAGCTGATCCAAATTGGTGAGTTCCTAGGCAAACCATCTCAACCATCTAGAAAGGCTGATCTAAGTGAGTTTCTATGCGAGTCAACTTAGCACATGTGGAGCTAGTTGTAATTACAAATAAAAAATACATTTGTACCAGTACCAAAGCATGATGAACATGCTAGAACAATAATAATTTGTTTTTCCAATGACAATAAATCATTTTTATGAAGACTAACCATAGCTACAATTTCAACAGTTTGAAGAGTCACTGAAGCAGCTAGCGGCCCAACATATCATCAAGGCATTGAATTTCTACTCTATAAGAGGGACATAACAAATGTTAAAGGGTCATGTGAAATCCGAAGTACTTATCAAACATTCTATGGTCATAAATAAAAAAATAAATAAAAAATTTAACTCATTGCACTTCTTTATGAATATTTTTTCAAATACACTCCAATTGCACTTGCACCCCAAAACACTAAAAGTTTGGCTGAGAAGCGAAATAACAAATTTCCATAAAAGTGGTGGCTTCCACCATAATTTCTTTACTAAATATTGTAAAAGTGTTGCAACAAAAATGCTTATTCCCATGCTCCCTTCAATCAATGTAATATGATGAGAATTGCCTTTTCTCTCAATCCTCAACTCCTGCAGATAAAAATGAGCAAAAAAATCGCTTGGGGATTCTTTAGAAAAAGTCGCAATGTTTTCTTAAAAACTGCAATTTTGATGGCAGCTATTTATCAGGGCAGCTTAAACATCACAAAAAAATAGCCACATAGGCAGAAAACCAATGATGTTTGCAACACAGATGAATATATATCTTTTTCACTTTCCTTCATTTTTTCTGTATTATAAAGATCCCCATTATTGGTTCTACTTCTGATGTATAACATGCATACCCTTTGGTATTAAATCCAATCAACTAATCCACATATTTTTCCACACATTAAATACCTGCAATGCACATATGACTTATAAACCATTACTAAAATAATCTTTAAACAATGAGAAGAATAAGCTGTCATCGATTTTATCTCTGAGATCAATTATGAAACAAAATCTGTAGTTTGCTAAGTGAAAGATTCAAAAGCATATTCCTACAAATCAGATGTTTTTTATCAATCTCTAGTATAGAATCATTGAATTGAGCAAGATTTGGCTACTATCAAAAGCTCACAGTAACAGACAAACATATACCTGTGTGGATGAAAAGCTCTAAAAGCGTCAATAAAAGGTCCTCCTCCGTTCTTTAATAATGTCCTTAACCACTTCCTACACCTGCCATAATAGCATTTTGTTTTACCATGATTTGAAATTTGAATTAAATATCAAAAGAATCTCACCATATCCCTAGTTTCAAATAGATTTTCAAACCTGAAGGAAATTTGAAAAATGAACTCAGCATTTTGCAGAGTCACTTTCTAAAATTTATCATCTATGCAGATTTACAGAAGCTTGAACCAAATGAAATGCCAAGGCTGGACAAGGGCAGATAATGCATAAGCTACTTACAAATTATCTTCAAAATCTGGCCCTAGATCACATGAGTCAATCATAAAAGGTGCAATATTGAGATCCCCAACAATAAACACCCTTCTTCCTTGACCTAGAAGAGCCTCCCACCTTCTCTGCTAGTGACAAGGGAAGAATTAGAATCCACTCATTGTCGAACAGGCCCCACATCAGCAATACTTGCACTTCCACGAGTGATCTGTATAGTAACAGCCTTTATAGAAAAGAGTACTCGACTATTCACAGGTGGCCAAAATATGTTTCAACAGTCTCAATTGAAAAGGTTAAAATCAAAAGAAGACCTTTGTGCCAATGTATGTTGTTCAAGATTCATTCAACTACTATTGAAAATTTACAAAACCAAAATAATATTCTAAAGCATGTGTCTTCACTATAAGGGTATTTTTAAAGTTTGATAAGATGGTTGATTGTTGAAATATGCCAGACGTAGCAGTTTCATTACCCCCGAATGGCGATGTAATTCTTCAGCAAAATTATCAATGACATTTATTCAATAGACATCCTATTAGTCATGACTCATAATGCAATTTTAGATTCAAGTCACAGGACTTGAGTCTTGGACTCAATAATAACTCAGCAATAAAGTGTAAAGGTCACTTGCCACTTAACAAAAACATGACGAAAGGTCAACATACTAAAATATTTTAAGTTTGACAAAGAAACAAAAATTAAATCCCAGTCCATGACAAATCCATCTTAAACACTATGGTGCACTGATTTTGGGGATGGTGGAATGACAGGGATGGCGGATTGGCGACAGCAAAAATATAAGCATAACATTTGTAGTTGTTTCAAGTTTGTAAGCATAACAAGTTATACTTTATAGTATTATGCACAACCCTTACACTTGCCAATTATGAAAAATCTCAAGCAATTTAAAAATAGTCGAGTGACATTCCATTATTGGCCACTAGACATGAGCTTTAGCTTTAGGAAACTTAATTGTAACTACTTTCGATTGTTGAAATTTAGTACCGGAGGACAGGTGGTTCCCTAAGGCTTTGATCCTTGGCCTAGGGAAAAGTGTCCAAAAGAATTTAATTTTTCTCCTAAAGTAACTTTATAATTTTTATAAAGTTAAATCTAATTTAAAAGTGACTTTAAGTGATAAAGTTACTAAAGTCTAATTTTAAAGTGACTTTAATAAAGTTAATGTAAAATTAGAAAGGAAAAGTGACTTTGGAAACAAATGACTAAGTGGGTCTTTAGTAAAATGGGACGAGTTAAAAAATAAAAAGTGAGATTTAAATGAGCATTTAATCTCAGCCCTAGATCTCAATCTATTTCAGCCATTGGATTTAGAGATTACCCAAAAGTCACTTAGCATTAGATTGAAGGAGGAAGAGGAGGCAAAAGGTCATTCATTCTTTCATAAGCAGATTGAGAGAAGGAGAGCAAGAGAGAAAGGAAGATTTCTGAACAAGGAGGAGAAGGAGACAGCAGCTTGGCACACATTCCAAGACAGCAGTTGAGCAGATTTGTACAACTGATTCAGCACACAGTGAAAGGCTGATTTTGGCACGATTTTCTAGAAATCCGTACAGTTGGTTTGCACAGAAATCGAGTGGATAGCACAGAAATCGAGGAGCAATTTGCTGTTTTTTTATGCACGCAAATCGAGGTCTGTACAATGCATTTATTGCAGTCCGTACAGCACATTTAATGCAAGTCGTACTGCAGCATTTAACGCTGAAAGTGGACAGGAAAATCGAGGAGGCCGTACAGCATTTATTGATGTCCTGTTTGCTGTAATTTCCAGTTTGCTGTGAGGCACGGGAAAAGAAATAAGTTGTAAATTTCCTTGCTGATTTTTTGCTGAATATTTCTCACTGTAAAAAAGGCATTTTCAAAAATAAAGAAGAGCTCTCGAACTGATTTTCCCCAAGAGTTGTAGGAGGTTTTTCCAGGGTCACATTGACCAAAAATCACTGTATTCTAATGTGTTAAATGACTGTTTGTACCTGCTGATTTTTTTATTTCTGCATTTTCCAACATTTTGTAAAATTTCCAGAATTTGTGTTTTCAGCAAAGTTTTATTTTCAGTTGTTGAATGTATGGATATGGGAAAGGGCATTTAACTATATGGGAGAAATAAGGTGAAACTGAAAACCGGGGTGGGAAATGAGAAATTTTTACATGGTATCAGAGCTTGAGTGCTAAAGTGCAGTTTGAAACAGCAAGGAGGAAAATTACAGCCTGCTGATTTTTCACTCAGAAAATTCCAACAAGCTGATTTTTCACAAACAGCAGTTTTATCTTTATTACAGCAGTGTTATTTTTCAGTTTTAGGACAGTAGGATGTCATTGGGATTGAGGGTGGAGAATAGGCTGAATGGGCATACAAATTACAGCATTTGGAAGGAGAAAATGCAAAGTATCTTTGAGGAGGCAGAAGTCTGGGATATCATGGTGCATACCACACAGAACCCTGTTGTTGTGCCTACTAATGCTACTCAGTTGGCTGAGTATAATAAAAGGAACAACAAGGGTAAGAGGCTGATTCTAGACGGAGTCAAAGACCATTGCATTCCTCATGTGAGAGGAAAGAGCAATGCCCATGAGATGTGGGCAGCATTGTCCAATCTCTACCAGAGTACCAATGAAAACCAAAAAATGGTCCTGAAGGAGAAGTTGAAGAACATTAAGATGGCTAATGATAGTGCAGTTGGATATCTCACAAAGATTACTAATGTGAGAAATGAGTTGGCAGCAATTGGAGAGGCCATTCCACCCACTAAGTTGGTGCAGATTGCAGTGAATGGTCTCCCACGTTCATGTATGAACTTTGCTGATGGGGTTTGTGCACATGAGACCCTTCCCACATGGGAGAGGTTTTGCGATGATTGCATTCAAACAGAGATCAGGAAAGGTCAGCTTGGGGCAGCCAAGCCAGTTGAGCAGAATCAGGATGTAGCACTGTCAGCAGGAGGCAAGAAAGGCAAAGAGAAGAAGCAGGCTTCCACAAGCAATGGTGGGGGCAAAGGCAAAGGTAAAGGTAAACAGGTAACACACAGAAGGACTATTCCAAGGTGAAGTGTTGGAATTGTCAAAAGATGGGACACTATGCAGTTGTGTGTCCGAAGAAGAAGAAGAAGAAGGGGAAGAACCAGAGCATGGCAGCTTCAACAGAGGTTGAGGACTTTGCAGTTCGTTTTGACCGGGAGTTTGGGTTCACTGCGTATGAGTCCTCTAGTGCAGGATCACCTGTCACACAGGTTCAGAGGGAGCATGCTTTTCCCTCGATTAGCAGAGCATCTTCGGGTATTTGGTATGTGGACAGTGGGGCTTCACGTCACATGACAGGAGTCCGTGAGTACTTCTCAGAGCTTTCAGAGAGTGGCACTGATATAGAGGTAGTACTCGGTGATGATAGAATTGTTAGAGCAATCGTTGTGGGGACACTGACATTTCAGAGGGAGTCCAAACCTCCCTTGAAGGTGTCAGATGTTCTTTATTGCAAGGGATGACGAAGAACCTCATATCTGTCTCAGCTTTGGAGGACAGAGGGTATGAAGTACTGTTCAGGGGAGGACAGGTGTGGATGTATCCCAGGGGCACTCCAGCTGATTCAGCTAGAGTGATAGGTGTACACCATGCAAAGGTCTACAAGTTTGCATTCCAGTCCCTTATGGCATTGAGCAGTAGTACCGACAGCAGAGCTAGCAGTTCTGAGCTATGTGAGATTTGACACCACAGGATGGGACATCTGTATCATGGAGCCTTGAGGACCTTGCGAGAGATCACTACATGTGTGCCAGATTTCAGTACTGATCACTTTGATACTTGCAGACTATGTGCGATGGGCAAGTTTGCAAAATCCCCTTTTCCCGGCAGTGACAGCAGAGCGACTGGGATACTTGATTTGATTCATTCTGATGTGAGCGGTCGGATGTCTCATGTTTCCTTGAGTGGATATGAGTACTATGTTTTATTCATTGATGATCACTCCAGGAGGACCTGGATTTATTTCTTGAAGACCAAGAGTGAGGTCTTCAAGCGGTTTCAGGAGTTTAGAGCTCTTGTGGAGACACAGACAGGTCGGAAGATCAAGTCCCTGAGGTCGGACAATGGGGGAGAGTACACCCTTGGAGTGTTTGTTGACTATCGTGCAGAGGCAGGCATTAGGATGGAGTTCACTGTTCCTTACAACCCCCAGCAGAACGGGGTTGCGGAGAGGAAGAACAGATCCATCGGAGGGGTTGCCAAAGCCATGTTACATGATCAGGGGTTACCATTGTTCTTATGGGTAGAGGCCTGCAACACAGTTGTTTATTTGCAGAACAAGAGTCTGCATCGTGTCTTGGGGCACATGACTCCGGAGGAGGATTTTTCTGGGAGGAAGCCTGATATTGGTCATCTTCGTATCTTTGGGTGCATTACATACTCCTACATACCCAAGGAGAAGAGGACCAAACTAGAGCCCACCGCAGAGAAGGGTATCTTTGTGGGCGACAGTGAGACCTCAAAGGCCTTTCGGATTTACATTCCTACACAGAGGAAAGTTGTTGTCAGGCGGGATGTGAAGTTCGAGGAGGACAGGGCCTTTAAGAGGTCACGGGAGTTAGAGTATCTGGATCAACCAGACCCTCAGCAGCAGTTGAATCAGTCGCAGGGATCCAGTGGGCAGGGATCAGGAGGATCTGGAGGTACATCTATGACGATGCCAGGTTTGTCAGTGAGCAGTGGCTCGCCGAGCCAGAGGGGTGGTGCTATGGGCAGCATGTAGAGCAGTTCACAAAGCAATTCACTAGGAAGTCCACTGATGGACAGTTCACACGGTACCTCAGCTTCTACAAGTTCAGGTGCAGGCAAGAGGACAACAGACAAACAGTCAGGAGTTCAGGCTACTGATGGTGATGAGGATGAGGAGTTTCATTCTCCAATGGGAGAAGTATGCTCAGGGAAGAGGAAGCCCAAGTGGCTTTAGGACACCTTGAGAGATGCCACATCTGTTACTGAGCCTAAGAGGCCGGTCAGAGAGAGTAGACCACCTGAGAGGTTTTGTAGCTATATGGCAATGGCTACCAGCATCCTTGACACTGAGCCTTCTAGCTATGAGGAGGCAGCTAGCCAGCAGGTCTGGAGAGAGGACATGCAGGAGGAATATTCTTCTATCATGAAGAATGATGTTTGGGAGGTGGTGCCGAGGCCTAAGGGAAAATTCGTGGTTACTTCCAGATGGCTTTACAAGGTAAAGCATGCTGCAGATGGCAGCATTGAGAAATTCAAAGCGAGGTTTGTGGCTAGAGGGTTCTCCCAGGTAGAGGGAGTTGATTATGAGGAGACCTTCGCTCCCGTGGCTCGATATACTTCGATTCGCTCCATTATATCGATAGCAGCAGAGATGGGTTGGAAGATCCACCAGATGGATGTGAAGACCGCATTTCTCAATGGCTTCATACAGGAGGAGGTGTACATTGAGCAACCACGGGGCTTTGAGGTGCATGGGAAGGAGTCCCATGTGTGCAGACTAAAGAAGGCCCTTTATGGCCTGAAGCAAGCTCCCAGAGCTTGGTACTCCAGGATAGATACTTATTTGCAGGGGATGGGTTTCACAAAGAGTGAGGCAGATCCGAACCTTTACTTTATTGTGATAGGTGAGGAGCCTCTCATTCTGGTGTTGTATGTGGATGACTTGATCATTACAGGTGCAGAGAGACTCATAGAGCACTGCAAGAGAGATCTTGTGGCGGAGTTTGAGATGAAGGACATCGCTTGATGCATTACTTTTTGGGTTTGGAGGTGTGGCAGGAGGAGGGGCATTTCTTCCTGGGGCAGGGGAAGTATATTGTGGACATCCTTGGCAGATTCCACATGGAGGATTGTAAACCCATGTCGACACCGATGATCACCAACTGGAAGAAGCTTCATGCTTCGGATTCCGAGTTGGTGGATCCCACATTGTACAGGCAGCTGCTTGGTTCCTTGATGTATTTGGTCAACACTAGGCCAGATATTTGTTTTGCAGTCAACACAATGAGTCAGTTTATGTGTGAGCCTAGGAAGGTTCATTGGGTGGCTGCAAAACACATTTTGCGGTAATTTCATGGGACAGTGGATTATGGTCTAGACTACAGGCAGGGGGATGGAGTGAGATTGGCAGGTTATACTGATTTTGATTGGGCAGGTTGTGCTTCTGATAGGAAGAGCAATTTAGAGTGTTGTTTTGGGTTGGGTTCGGCAGTAGTGTCATGGTTAAACCGGAAGCAGCAGTCAGTAGCATTGAGTTCAACGGAAGCAGAGTATATGGCAACCAGTCTAGCTAGTTGTGAGGCCATCTGGCTTCACAAGATGTTGTTTGGCTTATTTGGTCAGCCGTTGAGACCTTCATTGATTTACCGTGATAATCAGAGTTGCATTAAACTCACGGACAATCCAGTATTTCATGACAGATCAAAGCATATCGGGATAAAATATCATTTCATTTCATCAGAGACTATGTTCAGAAGGGAGCTGTGAAGCTTGAGTATACTTCCACTAATGATCAGGTTGCAGATATTCTTACCATAACCTTACCACGGGGCAAGCATGTCTACTTCAGAGACAAGATGGGTGTGATGAGGAACATCTTCCTCGGTAAGAGGGAGTGTTGACACTTGGTACCGGAGAACAGGTGGTTCCCTAAGGCTTTGATCTTTGGCCTAGGGAAAAGTGTCCAAAAGAATTTAATTTTTCTCCTAAATTGACTTTATAATTTTCATAAAGTCAAATTTAATTTAAAAGTGACTTTAAGTGATAAAGTTACTAAAGTCTAATTTTAAAGTGACTTTAATAAAGTCAATGTAAAATTAGAAAGAAAAAGTGACTTTGGAAATAAATGACTAAGTGGGTCTTTATTAAAGTGGGGTTAATTAAAAAATAGAAAGTGAGATTTAAATGAGCATTTAATCTCAACCCTAAATCTCAATCTATTTCAGCCATTGTATTTAGGGGTTCCCCAAAAGTCACTTAGGGTTAGATTAAAGGAAGAAAAGGGCATTCATTCTTTCATGAGCAGATTGAGAGAAGGAGAGCAAGAGAGCAAGGGAGATTTCTGGACAGGGAGGAGAAGGAGGCAACAACTTGGCACACATTCCAAGGTAGCATTTTAGCAAGTCCGTACAGCTGAGTTAGCACATAGTGAAAGGCAGATATTGGGCACGATTTTCTAGAAATCTGTACAGCAAGTGCACAGAAATCGAGGAGCATAAATTCGTACAGCAAGTGGTTGTACCTTGGCACTCATTTCTAGGCAGAATCGTACAACTGTACTGTTGTTTTTCTACACAGAAATCGAGGAAACCATACAGCAGCATTTATGGCAGCTTGCACACTTTTCTGGGCAGTTCGTACAACAACATTTAAGGCTGAAATTTGGGCACAAAAATCGAGGAGGTTGTACAGCATTTATTGCTATTCTGTTTTGTTGTTTGCAAGTTTTCTCAATTGGCTATGAGGCACGGAAAACGAGATAAGTTGTAAAAGTTTGCTTGCTGATTTTTTGTTGAATATTTCTCTCACTGTAAAAAGCATTTTCCAGAAATAAGAAGGAGCTTTCGAACTGGTTTTCCCCAAGATTTGTAGGGGGTTTTTCCAGGGTCACCTTGACCAAAAATCATTGTGTTTAAATGTGTTGAATGGCTGTTTACATGTGCTGATTTTTATTTCTGCATTTTCCAGCATTCTGTAATATTTCCAAAATTTGTGTTTTCAGCAAAATTTATTTTCCAGTTGTTGAATGTATGGATATGGGAAAGGGAATTTAACTATTTTGGAGAAATAAGGTGAAACTGAAAACCGGGGTGGGAAATGAGAAATTTTTACACCCCCCCAGCCTTATTTATTGACTTGTCCTCAAGTCATCTACTTCAAAAAAAAAACTAAAAAACAATGAAACGAAATTTGCTTCATCTATTACAAAATATGGGCCTTCAAGTCTTCAACATTCGATGGCACAAATATTACTATGTGAATAAATGTTCTGGTGTCGAACATAGCAAGAAATTGTTAACTTAGTGGCCATTAATGAATGCCACTAGCCAACATGAGAGCTCCCACCATTGATTCCAATTGGAGTCAAGATGCCTAACACATCTTTGAAGGTACGAATAAATATGTTGTGGTCGAGTCACCTACAAGATCCAATGAACAAGGAATATTAATGTACTTCCATTGTTCATTGGCAAGAGTACTTACCATTAAGGCATGCAAGTCTCTAGGTTTTTTTTAAAGATTATTAGACTCTAGGAATTTGACTCAATGATATGTAGAAGCAAGGTTTTATTGGTGGAAAATGAAAAATGCTAGGTAAAAGAAAATGGAAATGGAAAATGGCAAGAAGTTTGTAAGTAAACTTATTTGCTTTTATTGGTGGGTTAGGAATGGATGAAAGGAAGTGCATGTTGAATGAATAAGAACTCTTGCTGTGAAAAATGGATATGGAAATGTCATGCTTTATGGAATTACAATTGGTGGAATTCAAAAAAAAAATCAAAAAGGGAGGTGCAAGATAGTGGTTGTGGACATGGATTTGTCTTTAGAATGTTTCATGAATTTAGTCTTTGGAAGACCAATTATCGTCACAATGTAATCTCCTTAATGATCACTAGATTATCCTGTAACCTGTAAAAAAACTTGGCACAAAGAAAACATAAGTGTGTTCAAGAAGAATTGGCCAATTCCTTCATGATTCTTACGAAAAAATTCCGTACCAAATAAAACAAATTAAGGACAATCAAAGTGTTGAAATTAACTCAATCATGATATTAATAGCAATCCATTCTTAAAGAAATAACCATGAAAAGTAAATTTACTCCCTGTTTGTGCATGGCAAAGAGCTCAGCATTATAGATTTGTTGTGTCCTACAGATTATTATGTTATAAAGCATACAACAATATGAAGTTGCCATACAAAATACCATCCAATTGAATAAATTTCATTTGTGCTAAGTGAATTCTGTGCAAAAAAATTTAATTTTTTTTGCACTTGTACCAACTCTTGCAATCTTAACCAATTCTTATAATTCTCATGATTCTCTCAATTTGCATACCACCAAAGATTTGTTTTATAAAAATGCCAATATCCTTCACATGCCAATATTCACCTTTTAAATCTCAAAACACATAATAAACTTTTTTTGTTTTTATTATATATCATTTTAAAAAAATGATAACAATCATAACATAACAATAATCATAACCTAACATTATAAAACAATATGT
The DNA here is from genome assembly GCA_000404065.3 of Pinus taeda. NCBI lineage: Eukaryota > Viridiplantae > Streptophyta > Pinopsida > Pinales > Pinaceae > Pinus > Pinus taeda. The sequence continues at coordinate 62,276 of APFE030827399.1, read as the reverse complement.
TAACATATTTAATACAATCATATATTAATATATATCCTATCAACATAACCAACATTAAATAACACAACAAACATTAAATAACAAACATATACAACATATTACAATTAAAAATATAACAACATAACAAACATTAACTATAATAAGAAATTAGAATTAAAAGTATATAACTAAATCAAAACAAATTAAAACTATAATAAATAACAATATATAACAAAAATAAATACAAATCAAAATAAATGCAAAAACAAACAAAAAACAAAACTCAAAACTTGTGAAATAGCGTGATTGAAGGAATCTGGAGGGTTTTTGGTTGAGGCAAGATAGGAACGGTCATGCTGCAAGAAGGACTAGATTGCAGTGCAGAATATGCCAATCAGATTTGCTAGTCACCGATAGGTTCACGGAGGCAGGGATTATGTCTTGATTACAGCAACTGAACACTTCCAGATTCAATGAATGAGATCACAATCTCTTCATTCCCGAGCTTGATCCAACATCGTGGCATGGAATTATGTGCAACAATTGTATGCTCACTGGAATTAACCTCAACAATCTGAATCTTTCTGGAGAGATTTAGCTCGGAATTTTAAGTAAGCTTAAAATGCTTCAAAATTTAAATCTCTCTAATACTCTTACAGGGAATTTGTCTGCAGAGTGGGGAACATTACCATGTATTCATTATATTGATCTCTCAAACAATCTATTTCATGGGACCGTTTTAGTGCAAATTTGCGGTATGCGAAGTGCTTAGAATTTGTCATTTGTAGGTGTGGAGTATCAAAGAAGGTATGTTTCGATGGTTATTTCAACATCTTTTCATTAGAACTTATAAGCCTTCTGCATTAGAAACTTAGATAATAATAAGGATTTATAACGAAACACATGAGATTAATAGAGAACGCTGATAATTGTCATTCCTATGTGCAGGAGGGAGGAAAAACGGAAAGTGGCCATCCCAAAGGAAAAGACAAAGATGAACTAATTGTTGTCCCTTTAACGGGAGACCGCGTGCAAACCAGATCAAAACGGACCAACCTAGGAAAGGAAGCGGAGATACCAGCTCGGAGCAGAAAAGGAAAGAAAGTGACTCGGGATTAACGATTCTGCGAATCCCTCAGGATCTTAGATCCTGAGGGATCGCTATTTTATCTATTTCTGCATCTAGATATCTCCGTCATCATCCTTATATAAGGGATAGCATTGTTAGCTAGAGGGGAGGACTTTTTTTATGTAATTTCTTTTAAGAAGGATCAAGACTATGATCTTTATGTTCTATTAACGACTGGAGTTACTGTAATTCTACTTCATGCATTAATACAGACTTGGTTACTCTTTTATCTTTGAGCCTGGATCAATCTTAAGCGGTGTACCCATGGAGGATAAGGGCCCGGCCCTGGAGGACACTTGCTCTTGTACCATTATGCGTGGTTTCTGTGTGGTTTGTTTATCGATGTGATCTGGTAATCTGTTGTGTTTTAAGAACGTTTATATTACATGCTCTGTTATGTTCAATTCATTTAATGCTCCTGCAAACAAAATTCTTGTATTGACGCTGCATCATGTTACCAATTCTTTAAGTGTTGGTTAATCTCTACAGGATACTGTCATTCCATTACAGAGTTTTATGCGATTGTGCTTTAACATTACAGCATTTATCTTGAAGAGTCTGATTTCACATAGTTATTGAATCCTTGGATGTTACTGTTTTCGTCTTGAGATGCAATCGTATGCTTCTATTTAGAGCAATAACAGAGCCAGATTAAGCATGTTTTGTTTATATGGTTTTAATATTATTTCATCTTGGATCCATAGGTAGTGTTGTTCCATAGTATGTGTACATCTTTAAGAGCGAAGGATTGATGTTTGGATTGGTGTGATTAAATAGATTTACAGCTTGACGAACTTGGTGACTGCTTATTTCTAACTTGTTGTTCCATTTCTGAATTGTTGTTCCATTTCTGAATTGCTATTCCATTTCAGTTGCTGTTCCATTTCAATTGTTGTTCCATTTCTGAATTGTTGTTCCATTTCAGTTGTTGTTCTATTTCTGAATTGATGTTCTATTTCAATTGTTGTTCCATTTCAAGATTGTTGATTTGTTGTTTTCCTTACTTACCATTTCTTATTTATTAAGGACGATCTTAGGCTGTAGTGAGCATCGGCATCTGCTACCTGGCTCCCAGACCTCTGATCTGCTCCCATCAGTTATGAAAGGGATGGGTTATTGCTACCGAACCCTTGACTGATATGTTGTTTTATTTCATTGCTATTTTCTTTACTTGATGTTTCATTTCTATTTATTAAGGACGATCTCAGGCTGTAGTGAGCATCAGCATCTGCTACCTAGTTCCCAGACCTCGGACCTGTTCTCATCAGTTATGAAAAGGATGGGTTATTGCTACCGAACCTTTGACTGATGCATTGCTTTGTGTGATTTAAGCCTTTTGAAGTAGTTAGGTTGTAGACTTGCACCAATTTACTTTTGTAGTTTTAAACAGCTGTACTACGAGCATTACTCTGACAAGTGCTAAGCCTTAGACTGAGACACTCTTTGAAATAGCCAGACATTCCCGGATTGACATATTAATGTGAGGTAACTAGAGGTGAAAGAGACCCTTTTTATAGCTCTACATTTTGGCGTCGTTGCCGGAGAAATAGTGTAGCCATTTGTTTTTTCAGGGTAGTGTACGAACCTGCTAGGAAAGAATTGGGTTTTGAAAACGAAAGGTAAGAACCTACATAAGGAGCATGTAAAAGCCCTGCTCCTTTGCCTGCTTTCCTGCAGAATTGTTGTTATCTACTTAAAAAGGATTTAGTAGTTAATTTGAGTACATGACTAAGCAGAAAAAGCCGGAGAAAAATCCCAAACCTTTGCCAAAGCCAGAAAAAGCTAAGGGGTCGGTGACCCTTGGTCGATCAACCTTCATAGACGAAATCTATAAGAAAGCCGAATCTCAGCCTTCAGTAGGACACAGGAAAGTTATTTCCAAACAGCCTACTAGCTCCCTTCAGGCCACAGGTTCACCATCTGTAGCCTTCACTAAGGTGCATTGTCAAACTGATGAACAGGACTTTCAAGAAATTAAAAATTCTATTCCAGAACGATTGCAAGAAGGGAATTTCAGTAATCTTTGTGAAGGCAAAGGGGAAACAGGGGAGACTGAGGAGCCGAGATCTCCTCTCAAGGTCTTCACGAATCTTCCGCAACTCGTAAAGCTCGTGCTCATCCTCCAACTGTTTGTTGCACTGCTCTAAATAGTTAATTATCCATTTTGCCATCTGCAATTTCTTGTGCAGCGACTCATTCTTGGTCCTTTTCTCTCGGATGATCTCCTTAAGCTCTGAGCTAGGAGAACAGGCATCAAGATCAATGATGTCAATATCTGGATCACCTGACAATCCCTCCTCAATCATGGGCCACTTGCCCCTCTGTGATACCTGTGCTGCTGTCGGAAGCGAGGCCCCTTCCACCTGGTGTCGAGATAACACTCGCGGTGCTGATGAAGAAGGCGAGACCCCTTCCACCTGATGTGGAGAAAATACTCGCCTAGCTGCTGTAAATAAAGCCCTGTGGCCTCTCTGATAAGTGACCAATGGAGGAGAGCTGACATGTCTAGTCTCAGGGATATCATGCTGCTGTGATGGTCCTCCCTCCTCATGAACAATCTCAGGATGTGGTGAAAAATGGGAGTGAAATGGATGACTTTGAGAACAGCAAAACAAAACCCTAGCTTTACTTGCGCTTTGACATTTTTAAAGCAAATATACATGAAGTCTTTACTTGCAAATGAAGGCTTTGAAAATATGATCATGATCTTCTTCAAGCTTTAGCAAACCATAATTTATATGATGGAAGGCCTACCTGACAAGCTTGAGGAGATTTAGGGTCTTCTTGAAGTTTATAATCAATTGTTGTAGGTGAGCTCCTGAAAGGTCGCGTGCAGGACTGAGAGGTCGCGCACACCCAAGAGGTCGCGCCCCTGTTTTTTTCTAACTGCTGGAACCCCCTGGAGAGGTCGCGCCCACCCAAGAGGTCGCGCGCTTTTGCAGGAGGCTTTTGGAGGCCTTCTCGGTATCGGAATTGGGTGCAGGATATCTCGTTGGAAAGGTCTTTGAGTCTAATTTCCAACCCAGCTAGAATTTTTCAATTTGAAGTTAATTTGCCCTATCAAAAATCAAATATCCCAAGACTAGTCAAAAAGTGCCAAATGAGGCTGCCTCAAGGAAGAGTGTTGTTTCAGTCAATTTTTCAATGCCTTCCTCAACCTCAAATTGATCTCATGATAGCTCATTGGAAATCTCTTTGTGTCTAGTTATCATTTTACCCATCAAGAAAATCATTTGGCCAACAAAGATAGGAGAAAACTTGATTTTCCCAAGGTCACTTCAGAGGTGTCTTTGATTCTCCTGAGGCAACGGTATTCTTGACATTTCTCTCAAACCATGGCACCTGTGCAAAAATTGAAGGAGGTTTTTCTTCTTTGGCATGTTTTGGACAAAAACCTCTCTTAGTTTCCCAAAATTCATCTTTGATTTATCTAAAACATCTTTTGAGTGAAACTTATCCCGATGTGTGAAACAAGGAATTTTGTCGAAATGAAGCGAAATGAAGGGGATAATGGGGCTTCTAAATTCTTGGGGAAATTTTTGGAAGCAGGTAGGGATGTTAGGAAGCAGGGGAAAGTGGAATCTCAGAGATTGAGTGAGGGGAAGGGGTCCAAAAGGGAAAAACACAGGCCAAACCTAGAAAATTGCCAGTTTGTAGCTAGAAACTAGGGTTTGTGCAAAAATGAGGATTTTGGGGAATCTGAGTGTTGGGAAGTGTATGATATGGTACTTTAAGGATAGGGGAAGGTGTATGAACATAAGGAAACAAGTTTTGCCATTGATTTGACCATCCAAGAGAAATTGGCTTCAAAACCCTAGGAGAGGGAAATGAACTTGCCAAGGCAAAACTGAAGCATGAACAAGACGTAAAATGACTCATTAGCACTGAGATGATAATGACAACCCTATGAATGATGATAGACTCAGCTGAATAGTGACATAGATTGGCATTTGGGCAACTTTGAAAAGAGTAAGAGCAAACCCTAGACCTAATGCCTAGTGACCAAATTTTGCTTGAAGACTCACTGAAATGACAAAATTTGGCATTGACACTTCAAAATCACTTTGTAAGAGCATATTTGATCACTGGAGGAAGGCTGGAAAGACTGACACTAACATTGGCTCCAATGGGGATGGTAGCTCTTTGGAGGTGCTAAGAACCTCAGACCTCTGGGAGAGCAGACCAGTGCTTTCAACCATTGGGCGATGGAGTCATTATTTCGGCAAACGACACAAGACTCTGACTCATTTATTGACTGAAAACTGACTCAAGCTGACACAATTATGAAACCAACATGACTGACTTAACGAAAACAAGAACTGACAAAGCTTATTGAAGGGCAACAGTCCATCAAGATTTGAAATCATGATGACAACC